>BMAV01004512.1:0-13156 GCA_019973955.1 Trichonephila inaurata madagascariensis | reverse complement strand
ATAGTTCTTTTTTCACAGTTATATATATTTAATCGAAAAATCAAACATCCAGATAAAAGCAGTCGTTTCATAGGTAACGGTAGACATTTTTTTATTCATTATTTAACGAAAATTGATATAAATTAATAATTTTTTTAAGAATTAAAGTTAAATTGCGTTTCATTATTTATTACTAAATTATTTATTTAATAATAAATCGTACATTGTCTGTTTTCTTGAGAACAAAACTAGATTAGCTTTGTAAATTTTTAATCGAAAATAGAAATTGGAAAAAAAAAGATCTTATCCCCCGGTGAAAAAAGAGGATGTTATACTTGAAAAAACCCATACAACGCTTGGCTGAACAGAGGGAAAAGAAATCTGTCTGACAAAGAGAAGTGGAAGAAATTTCTTACAAGGAGATTTAAATGACATAAATATATAGAAATCACCTCACATCGCTCAGTAACACACACACAGAAATAGTGGTGTCCAGAGAGAAAGGGAAAATTTCCATGGGGATAAAATTGTACCCACGGATAAAGCCCTTGCAATGCCGAGCTAAGTGGCGAGAAAACAGACCCGCCCGACAGGACAAAGATGTGGAAGAAACTTCGAAAAAGAGTATTTTAATGACATTAATATAGAAATCACAGAAGTGCTGATACTGAAAGGGAAGGGGAATCTTCCAAGACATAAAGCTGTACACTTGAAGAAGCCCGTGCAACGCCGGGCCATCCAGCTAGTCTTTATATATATATATATAATTCTTTTGTGCGTGTGAATGTGTGACTGAACTCCTAAACGGCTGGACCGAGATTTGGATGGTATTTTTTGTGTGGGTTCGTGGATTCGAGAATGATTTAAATTCATAATTCGGTCCTATATCGCAATTAGTTAAAAATGTGCCGAAATTATGTAAGGGCACGCGATTATTCATAAAGAAATCGTGGGCAATATTCTTGAGGCCCCTATTTTAAGCGGCAAACTTCAAGGTGAAGTTGTACTTCTACCACAAATCCCAATGAATCTTTCAGACTCACCTACCCATTCAAATGCTTGCAATTTCCAATTCGCTTGGCATTTGCTATGAACATTAATAAGTCACAAGGTCAATGAATGACAATTTGTGCCTTAGATTTAGAAACTCTTGCTTTTCGCACGGCCAATTATATGTTGCATATCCGAGGTTTGGCAAACCATCGCATTTGTTTGTTTATACCCCTCAAGGATTAACCAAAAACATTGTACATTCAATGATATTACTATAAATTTATTTTTTGTGCATTGAAAAAATATACCTGTTATGAAAATAGCTCGAGTTTTATCTTTTTTACCCTTTAATCAAAACAAGTTTAAGTTTCTATTCAGAATAGGTTCTATATTCAATTTAGTTCATGGTAAATACATACTCACACGCAATCGATAGGCCGAATTGTGGTAACTGTACATGTGAGGATGTCAGGTATTGTAATAACTTTCTTTATAAAAAATTTCATCAAAACGTTTCAGATTGTTGCAACTTATTCAAAAAAGTTTATAATTTTCGAATTTAAGACATTGTGTACAGGATAACATCTGTCGGGAGAGACTGCTAGTTATATATAATATTTTTTATAGTATATTTTAAAACTATTATAAAACATTGTAAAACTATTTGTAACTAATTTTTATGTAAGATATCATTTAATATTTATTATATATTTTATTATAAATATTTCTTATTAATATAAAAATATATTTATAAAATTTAATATATATATTTGTATAATTACAGTAATTTTTTTTTTTTTTTTTGCTTTATGAAATACAAAATAATTACATAAAATATCATTTAATATTTAATAAATCTTTCATAAATAAATTTAATTAATTTTAAAAAATAATTAAATGAATTGAAAAAAAAAGTTGATCGATGAATCGAACCCTTAACCTCGCACATAGTAAGCAGACGATTTACCAATCAAGCTACGAAATCGTTGGAGGAAATAGAAAATTAATTGTATAAAAGCTAAGCATGAATTTCGAAGGCTATTTTCCTTGAATTGACTGGCCATTCGGCGGAATTACATTGAGGGTCGAATACCCTAAAGAAGTACTACTATTACGACAAGTCTCGACCCCAAATGAATTTCCTTAATCGTGCCCTCCCCTTGTAAGTTTGGGAATAAAACAAATAGCCGCCACTTTAATTCAGCAATATCGTGAGCTTTCTGCAGAAATTTACGATGAGATACGTTATTAAATTCGGTTATAGGCTTTATTTTTATTTAAGATTTTCCAACACTTGATTGCTTTTCCTTTTGAGTATATTTGAAAATATACTAATTCAAACAGAAATATTTTCTCGCGAAATAACATACAATATTTTAACGCTAATGTATAAATGAAGAATCATATTTATACAGATACGAATCAAACTATTTCAAAAGTGAAACGGTAAAACTTTTATTATTACACTAGCCGTTACCCACCCGCTTCGCTTGGTATTTTATGATGTTATATGAATATATATATAAATTATGAATATCTTGGCACACTAAGAATTTCATTGTATTGAAAAATATTCTTAAAATTCTTGGATTTAAAAAGAACAGAACTTTCAAACAAATAAGCTCTAAAATTTAAGTAGAATTATCTTTTACTCACTCGTAGCCTCCCTTCCAAATAGAGTTCCACAAAACCCGTTTTTAGTGGATCGCTACTCAAAAAATAAACATGCTTGCCAAATTTCAAGTCTAGATCTAATAGAACAAAAGAGGGGTTTTATTATTATTATTATTAATAAGTTCCAGTAACCACCTTTCAGAGTCGATTTCTGCAAAACCCGTTCAATTCAACAACAGAGACATACATACCAAATTTCAATACTGTAGGTCTGGTAGTGCGAAAACGGTTTTTTTTTTCCTTTCGATCAATACACTCAAAAAGGTTCCCTCTCCCCCATAGGAGTCAATTCCCGTAAAATCCTTTCTTAGCGAATTTCCGTTCAACATAAGTAACATGCAAACTGAATTTCATTACGGTAAGTAGTAGTTCGATTTTTATAAGTGAGTTCCAGCAACTCACCGCTTCCGCTCCCCTAATAGGAGTCAATTTCCGTAAAATCCGTTCTATATCAATTGATCTATAATCAAAAAACATGTAAAGAAAATTTCAAGTCTGTACGTCTAAAATTTCAAAAACGGTACTATTTATCTCTAAAGCCCCTTAAGCCCTCGCAACGACCTTTCGGGTCGATTCACAAAACACTTTTTGTAGCGGATCTCTACTCCACATGAAAGGAACGGGCATACCAAATTTCTAACATGTTAGGTCTAATAGTTTAATAACGGGAATATTTACATATAACGCCTCTTAAGCCTTCGCGACACCCCTTGGGGTTAAATTTTTGTAAAACCCCTTGTGTAGCGAATCTCAACTTTATAAACGAAACAAGCCTACCAGATTTCAAGTTTGTCGGTCCAATAGTTCTAAAACAAGGAATATTTATCTCTGGCACCGTTTAAGCCCCCGCAACACCCTTTCAGATTCATTTTTCACCAAACCCCTTTTGTAGCGGACCTCTGATCCTTGAAAGGAACATGCTCACCAAATTTCAAGTTTGTAGGCCTAATAGTTAAAAAACAGGAATATATATATCTAACCCCCAATAGGGGTCAATTTTACTAACTCGGAAACCTACGCGGGCATGCGTCTAACCATTCCTCAAAGTTTCATAGCAATCGGATGAACAGTTAGAGACATACAGACACACACACATTAATTTAGATAGATAGATAGATTAGATAGATTGGGGATAGATTTAATGATTAGATTAGATAGATTGGATGATAGATAGTTTAATGGATAGATAGATTAGATAGATTTGATAGATAGATTAGAAGAAGATAAAGTAGATAGATTAGAAGATAGATTAGGATGGGATAGATTAGATAGATAGATAGAAGATAGTTTTGATAGATAGATTAGAAATAGATTAGAAGAAGATAGATTAGATGTAGATTAGATAGAAGATTAGAAGATTAAAGAAGATTAGAAGATAGTTTTGAAGAAGATTAGATGTAGTTTGAAGAAGATAGATAGAAGATAAAGATAGATTAGATGAGATTAGAAGATAGTTTGGGAAGATTAGTTTAGATAGATTAGAAGATTAGATAGATTAGAAAAGATTAGATAGATAGATAGATAGATAGATAGATAGATAGATAGATAGATAGATAGATAGATAGATGAATTAAAATTTTGAAAATCTCACTAAAACAGTCTATTTGCAGTCGAGTTCCATTTTTGGTGCCTTTCTTAACTATTGAAAGGTTCGTGTTTTTAGAGCTTTTATATTACCAATGGCGATTCCATTTGACTTTAAAGATATTTTTAAAAATTGCAACCTTTTATTTTCTTTAATTTTCATTTGCAGATTTAAAAAGACGCCGATCCTAAATTTAAGATGGGTTAAAAATATTATACATCTATATATAAAGGAGAACACAAAGATTTTCACTCACTCATATCTCCATAACTATTAGACCTACAAAATTGAAATTTGGCAGGCATGTTCCTTTCATGGAGTAGTGTTCCGCTAAGAACAGGTTTCGCGAAAATCGACCCCCAAAGGGGGCTTGAGAGGATTAAAGGGACGTTCTGGATAAAAATTCTATATTTTGAGCTATTTATTAGACTTAGACTAGAAATTTGGTAAGCATGTATCTTTGTTGAACAGAGATCCGCTCAGAATGGATTATACGGAAATCTATGCCTATGAAAAGGAACGGGGAGTTACTGGGCAATTAGATTTGAAAAAAATCTAGTTTTTAAACTACTAGACTTACAGTAATGAAATTTGGTTTGGATGTTTCTTTGGTGAATTGAAATTCGTTAAGAATAAGTCTTACGGAAATCAATCGAAAGGGGTATGGAGCTTAATGATGAACAAATTTCTGTCTTTGAACTATTAGATTTCGAATTAAATTTGGCGGTTGATTTTGTAAGTAAAGATTCACTAAAAAAGGGCACTCGTATGATTGCAAAAGCGAGAACATGCATTTAGCCTAGAATTTTGTCAATATAAGCTCCCTCTTCATTATAGAAAATCACTGTGCCTTTTGAGAACAGGGAAGAACCATTCGTCGAAACACGATCCCAGATCTTCACTTCTTCCTTTTTTCGGGCACGTACAAATAGTTCCATTGTGGGGATCGACGGGTCTTTTGGGGGTAACGACGACTCTTTTCTAAGAAAAGTCATCTGGCACCCCCAAAGCCCTGAAAACTTATCTCCGACACCACAAAGGAGTCCGGAAAACCCTCCCAAAATTTGATAAGGTACAACAATACAAAAAAGGGTCCTGGCGTTGAGCCAGAATGTAGCCCCCCATCCAGCAGTACAGGGGTAAGGTCTAAAAATTTTTTTTTTTTCATCCAAAAAACCCCATTGCATCTATCCTAGTTTTTACTTGTATCTATCGATATTGCCTGTCATACTGTGTATTAGTTAGCCTACCCCTTTTAAAGAGAAACTGTCTTTCCTACCCAATGGTGCTATGCGGCCTCCAATGCCCATGTTAAACTTTTAAGTTTGCTACGTCAAAGATTCCTTCTCCGTTTGGTCTGAACTTAAGACTTGGTGTGACGTTAGCATATATGTGTTTTCTTCTCTTTTCATTCAGTCCTCATGGCTATTATATGATCTTGTCCTTTACTTTGAAGTATTATCGAAATATTGTCATAATTGTGTGTGTGTGGTTACTGGGCGAGACATAGGGAGAGGGAATAGTGTAGTTTCACAGGGCAAGGGGTAAGAAAAAACAGACGGCAGGGAAAATTTTTTTGGGGCCCTTTCATCTGTCCTAATGATGTGGAGACGATCTCTTATTGAATTTGTTTTCATATTAAAAAAATGATTCAAAAACCTTTCAATTTTAGCAAAAAAAACGACATATATGGACCTGATATCAAAGATAAAAAGGAAGAATGCTTGGCTGCACATTGTGAAATGCACATCCTTACAAACAAAAGTTTAAGGATGGAAAAGAAAAAAGGAAACTCTAAGTGAACATAAGCTGGGAAGTTAACTGTTAAAAATGTCAAACAGTTCATGCCAGCCTAATACATCGAGCGTCAACCGATAAAATGGCATTTGGGGGTCCTGAACAAGTCCCCTGGTTTTTTTTAAAAACAAAAAGGGAAACCTCAGGGCCACACAACGAGGAGTGAATATTAACGTCGCACGTTCAGCACCCAAGGTTTTTTGGGGACGAACCCGTAATTTTTTAACCATAGTCAATGACGAAGACGACCTTAAGCTGGCACCCCCCCTTTCCTACCACACCTACGGGAGGATGTTTTTAGCCTCGAAGAATTCTCATCACCCCCATACGGTGGTACTAGGTCGAACTTTGACACGCCCCCCCCTGAGTCCGAATTGACCACTAGGAAACCCCGGTCACCAGGGCCACAAACAAAGACCATATACGACTATTAATACCATTGTTCAGAATGGATCAAGACGGGTTTAATAAAAGATAATTATTTTTTTACAACTAAAATTTAATGTTGATTAAGTTAGACTAGCAAGTGCATGTTACACCTTAGTATTCAAACTTTCAGTATATATTAAGACGAATTCGGGTACTCTTTTGAGCATTGTAAAGTGTCTCTCGTTGAGGATCGCAGATGCGTTATTATTTCTTAATAAGATGAACGAAATGCATAATACACTGCTGGCCACCATAAATGCAACACCCTGAAGGAAGCATGCAAATAACATGAAATTTACAACATGCATTAGCAGAGGTGAGATATGCAAATGATTAGAAATTTCAGAGCAGACACACATCACGCACGCCTGTGGCGCCACCTCAAAGCGCTATTTAAGGCTTGGAGATCTCCACGATTTCGAGTTAGGCAATTGTGTCTTTTTCAAAAACTATCAGTTATGTCTCGTAGAAAATAGCGATCAGCTTTTGATCAAGTATCCGAGTTCGACAGAGGAAGGATAGTGGCCTACCGAAATTGTGGATTATCTTTCAAGGAAATCGGTAGTCGAGTTGGACGAAACCAAACTGTAATGCGAATATGTGACCGTCGGATGCAGGAGGGTACGACGGACCGACGTGGTCGATCGCATCCACCTCAGTGCACCACTTCACGTTAGGACAGGCAAATTGTGCGCATGGCAGTGATGGATAGCTCAGTCACAACAAGAACCATACCACAGCACATTGAGTCTGTAACGCATCATTAAGTGTCTGCGTGGGACCATTCGACGCCGTTTACAGCAGAGTGGTTTTGTCCGCAAGACGTCCATTGCTTGGTCTACCCCTGACGCAGAACCCCGACGTTTCCGCCGCCAATGGTGCGATGAAAGAAGGATGTGGGCGGCGGAATGGAATGAAGTTGTATTTACGAGAGTCACGCATCTGTCTGCAACACCACGATGGTCGGATTCGGTTTCGAGACACCGTGGAGAGAGATGCTGAACAGCTGCGTTATGCACCACCACACTGGTCCTGAACCGGGTATTATGGTATGGGGGGTATTGGATATCTCTCACTCCTCTAGTACACATTGCCGGTACTTTAAACGAGTGCTACATCTCCGAGGTGTTGGAGCCATTTGTCCTTCCTTACCTTCAGGCTTGGCCACAGCTTTTCAACAGGGTAGCGCGACCACACGTGGCACGCATTGTTCAAAGGTTCTTCGTCAATCACCAGATTGAAATGCTTCGCTGGCTGGCTCGCTCTCCGGATCTTTCGCCGATAAAAAACATGTGGCCCATGGTTGCTCAACGATTGACCCAGATTATACCCCCAGCTGGCCCACCAGATCAACTTTGGCAACGTGTGGAAGCTTCTTGGTCTGCTGTACCCCAAGAATACATCCAAAATCTCTTTGAGTCAATGCCGAGGCGTGTGGCAGCGGTGATTTCCAACAATGGCGGCTACTCTGGTTACTGATTCTGGCACGAACCACACTTCACAGAAGTCTATAGATTTTATCATTTGACACTTGGTCAACATGTTATCTACAAAATAAGTTTTGTTGTGCTATCTCTTGTCTTTCTTGGTGTTGCATTTAAGGTGGCCACATCAGTGTACATGATACGTGGTTAGTGATATAATAATGAAATGTATTCCGTAATTCACTTTGGCTATTATGAGGGAGTTTTAGCTTACCACTACTTTAAAGAGTCCCAAAACTTACGCAAGTAGTTTTAATATATAAAACATATGTTTATAATTACAAATTGTAAATATTTTTTTGGGTTTTTTAAGGATAATTGGTTTTATGGAAAACCATACATAAAAGGGAAATTGGTGGGAAATTTCACATTTTGTTGAAACTTTCCAACCATTTAAAATAAGCAAATTTCATTGGCAGAGATCTTAATTTCCTCCTTCAAGCCGTGGGAGCCATGGATGAACCCGGAAAATTCTGGTTTTTTAGAGCTGCAAAGTGTCCAAAAGAGAACAATTTACCAGGTGATTTTAATTTTAGAGCTATATGTTTCACAATGTGTTTTTAAATATTATTTTACAGCTGTGTACATGCAATAATGTTATAAAATTGTAAGGTAATTTTATCACAGCAACAGAAATATTTCAGGTATATTCAGTAACAATTTGTTCATAAATTTATACCATCTTCAGTCAAAAAAAATTTTATACATCTAAAATAAAATAATGATATTTAGGGGAAAAAATTCTCAAGCGTAGACGATTTTTATAATTCTAGTACTAAATACTTAAGTAAATTTCAGTGGATAAATTTACGAACTGAAATTGCCTGGTTTGATGTACAAGTTGTTTACGAAATTATAACAGATTGCATAAATATTGTGATGAACGTACGTTGTTGAACCATAAAACAAAATAAAAGGGGAAAAGTTGAGTTCAACGTGGTGAAAAAAAATTTTTTCAAGAGGGAAGGGGGGAGGGGGGTGCTGGGTTAAAAAGTCCAATCCCCGATCATATCCCTCATATCCCAATACGCCGCTAAACATATTCTTTTGATTTTTGATTGAGGGGAAAAAAAAAGGAAAAAAAAAAAGGGGGGCAAATAATTAGTTTAAATTGATAAATAAATTATTAATAACAAATACTTAATTAAATTTTGCGTACTATTTGCATAGATAGCATTATAAGCTACTTCCTCCCACAAAATTATTGTTTATACATTACAAAGTGCAATTTTTGTGAATGAATATTTTATAAATATCCATTCACCAAAAAATCTAAGTTTAACAAAATATAGATATTCAAGAAAACAGAAACGCAAATTTGAAACAATATGGTGGGGTTTATTTAAGGCCATTATAAAAAGCAACACGAGGGTTTGACGACGGACTTCGCAATTCTGAACCATGATCAAGTGACGAGGACGACACCTGAGCTGGCATCCCCCTTTCATTTCTTCCCCACCATACCAAAGGTAGGACATTGAGCCTCGAACAGATTTAATGCGTATTTGCCACCTCTACACGGCGGGTCTTCAGTGGCAATTATAAAGGTGAAAAGCTGGGGAAAAAATATATGTAGCTTATAATATATACTGTACAAAAAAACATTCTTATAATTCTTACCCTTCTCTCTCATTTTAGAAATTTAAGTCCTGTCTTTTTTAAGTAAAATGAACTGGACTTGGATTTCTAAAATTGAAGTGGAATTACCTTTTTTCCCTCCCGTCCCCCCCCTCCCCCCAAAGTAGATTTTGGTGGATGTCTATTCAACAAAATAAACATACTTGCCGAATTTCAAGTCTTAATCTAAAAGTTCAAAAAAGGAAATTATCAATAAGCCGCGTAGTCGATTTTCGTAAGACGCGTTCTCAGCGGATTTAAATTGAACAAAAGAAACATGCATACCTTTTATTCCCCAAATGTCTAAAAGATCGAAAATGGAAAGTTTTTTTTATCTATACGCGCCCTTCCCCCTCCCCTCCACATTAATCAATTTCTGTAAAATCCATTCTTAGCTTATATCTATTCAACAAAACATGTTATGGGATTTAAAGGGTATGTGTGCCCTAAAAAGGTTCAATAAAAAGGAATTTTTTCCCTATAACACCCAAACAACCCCCTTTGAAACCCCCTTCCCAGGAGTCCATTTTGAACAACAAAAAACTTCTGTAGCAATTTTTTATTCCCTGAAAAAAAACATGCCTACCAAATTTCAAATCTGGAAAGCTTAATAGTTCCCGGGGAAAATCGTGAGGTTTAGTGGGTCGCTTTCCTCCCCTTTTTAAAATAGATAAGGAATATTTTTTAAAAGCATTCAATTATTCTGCTTTAAAATATTTTTCTTTCACTGGGCATATTAAAATAATCATATTGTTATATTTTAATTTTTGTCTCATATTAGCATATTATGAGACAAATTAATAATTATTATTATGTTAGTAATAGGTTTATGTAATGATGAAGTTTATGTATGAACCTAATATATATCTTTTTTTTATAATTCACTAAAAGGGGGGGGTACCCCTTTTCCGCCTATAAGGCAATCCAACTCCCATTGCACAAATTATACAACTGTTCATACTCATTGCTCAAATTCTAAAACTGTTATTTACATGTATTATGTAGTTCTATTTTTTTCAAAAAATATATTGTAAGCAGGAAAAAAAATAAATTTCAATTTGAAATACTTCTCATCACATTTAACTATTTTTGCACATTCATGCAAAGCCTCATCATCATCATAAATGTAAATTTGTCCAAATTTTTGGGTTTTGTTTCTGTTAAAAAAGATGTATTTCCCTTTTATAAACTCACCTTAATAAATAAATTTATTACAGACTACAAAACTTTATACAGAGATATAATTTTATAACCATCTATTTTTGAATGAGGTACACATAAAATTAATGAACATTTTCATACAAAAAAAAAGTATCAAATTAAACTAAAAATATATTTTCAAAATAACACAGGTTCCAAAAATTGTTAATAAATAAAATATATAAAAAAAGAATCATCCCCCATCTCATTGGTTTTAACATTCTCTTGAAAATACTGAGCAGCTACTTGTGAAGGATTTGTAAGATTCAATATTAATGAGTTTCACAAAGTTTTAATTTTCCCTCTGCACTTAATAAGATCTGTTGTTCCCAAAGGTGAGAATTTCCTAAATCAGTGGATTTTGGTAAGTTATAAAAAGCATACATTTATCTGCTGTTAGATGACTCAGATAAGAGCTGTGCATTTTGAATAAATTGAATATTGAACCAGAATACCGTAATTATTTACTGAATATTCCTTTGTTAGCAATCTTTAGTAATAGTCCAAAAAACAATCAAAAGTAAAAGCTTCTTCATTAGCACATAATTTTAAAATTTGTAAAAGTTTTTTTGTACTAAGAATTTTTTTAAATTTACAAAGCAATAAATTTTTTTTTTAAGCATTGAATATACCAGGGAGTCTTATTTGGTATATATAAGAATAATCCAGAAAACTCAAAATAATTTTCCATACAAAAGTATCATTGAATCAATGTTTTTATTCAAATTTAGGTACCCAAAACACAGAGAAAAATGTGAATCATTCCAAACCTCTTTTATTAAAAAAAAAAAGTAAAAACTAAGACAGTAAAATTACAGATTGTTATGACATTTATTCTTGCACCCTATAGAAAAAAAATACTGACATTCCCCATAGAATCCTGTAAATAATTTAATAACTCATAATTACTTTTAGATAGTTGAAGCTTCAATAATCTCAAGTTATAAAAAGTGCATAATTTGTATCTGAACAAAGAATGACGAGAATCACTTATCCCGACATTCCCACATACACATTTAATGTTTGTATCAAATAAATTTTATGTAATACAATTACAAATGTGTAGAAAATATTTTTTCAAATATGATCATTGTCAATAACAATGACTAAATCACAGTTAGGTCACATTGATTAAACCAACTTCATTATGGCAATACAAACTTAACAATGAAAAGTTATTCTTATTTCCAGTTAATAGTAAACACAGAAAAATTATCTTCTCTTGAATTTCATTTTATATCAGAATTTTCAAATCTAGGACATCTTCAGGAGATAATTAGTGACAATTCTACAGAATTTGAAAATTTTAAAGGAAAAGGCTTCATAGGCTTAGAATTCTGTAGTGAATAAATCAAAATTCAAAAGTTGTTGATAGAGTTAATTTTATATAATTTTCTGGTGGTAGAAACTCAGTACAGAAAGTCAAATCAAATAATTATATAGCTGTTATTAAGAACAAATTCTTGAATAAATATTTAGCAATATTCATTAAAATATAGTCTTCAATAGTCAACCATAATTCCTCGAAACATACAGATACAAAGAATAATTAAAAGGCAATTTATTTAAACTACTAATTATTTCGTATTTAATTAAAATCTTGTTTTCATGAAATATTCAGCAATATTGTAATGAATCGAAATCGTAAGAGAGATCATTGACTTCATATAAAATTCCCCAAAATATTATTAATGTTAAAATTCAAGTAAACTCTCCGCATTATTCTACAGCATATCTTATATTCAAATTTTAAGTACTAAATATTAATAAAACATTACCTCAAAAATTTCACGGTGTCATGCATAGTACTAAAATTCTGGAAAATACAAAGCCTCTGAGGATATTTCAATACCTTTTTAAAAGGCAGAGAATAAATGTTAGAATTCAATAATCTACATATAAAACTGATGAACATGTATATATTTTTCAAAAATTCTTCTTTTACAAGGCGTTGAAGCGAGGACAATATTTCCAGTTGCTCCTTCCTTTTGAGATATCTCCGCCTCTTTCTCACACTTAAAGGAAAATAGCTCGCTTCTCATTGGTGTATTCTTAGGCGTTGATTTTTAGGAGCTTTTAGTTTGGCAGCTTAGCGTCTTTTTGAGCGTGATAATTGATTGAAAAAGTTTGATGAAAAAAAAAATTTGACAAAATTTAATTTTTTTTAATCTGTTATCCAAAACCGCGAAGTATTTATTGGAAACTTAATTTTGTGCATGAAACATTTGTTATTATATTATGTAACAAGAAAAATAAAAAAAAATTAAAAGTCAATTCATACTTTATTATGGTGATTATAGCTCTATTTAGTTACAGGTTATTGTGAGTATTTCATTTGGTATTATGAAAAATAGAATATACTTATTCTTTGATAAAAGAAATACAGTACATAAATTTG
>BMAV01004511.1:94817-106223 GCA_019973955.1 Trichonephila inaurata madagascariensis | reverse complement strand
TCTTTTGACAAAGCAATACCAGGATAAGGCCTCATCAGATTATTTTTAGAGGAAAAGCTTCATCCCCAATAAAAAGAAAAGGCAATATGTTTGTTGTGCCTGGTATTTCCAATGGACATGGAAGCTGTAAAGTTCCTTTTTCAAGGCTTTGTCCAAAAATTGAATTTCTGAACACTCCACCATCACTATTGTGAACTTCAGCTCCAATATCTACAAGCACAAACTTGTAATTTGCATCCACGCATGCTAATAATATGATGCTGAAGGTCCCTTTGTAATTGTGGAAACGTGATCCACTTTTTGGTGGTGCCTGAAAAAAAAACAATAGTATTTTTAATAAAGCAAATATACAAAAACTCCTACAGAAAAGTAAAAATATGACTTTATTACTTCATATTATCAATAAAAGGCAAAGATAAAGGCTGCATTTTAATGGTATACATTTCAAAGAGAAAAACATGACTAACTGTACTTTGATGTTTTTTATACAGAATAAATGATATCTTATATTAAATAAAATATTTAATTTTTTAAAGATAAAAATTACAAATAGTTTTGAATATAAAGTTAAATCTTAAAATTTACAAATGAATAAAATATTCTTGATAAAATAATTAGATTCTGAAGGTAGAACAAAAAGTACCTGTATAAGGACATGCTTTCCATCAATGGCACCTAAGCAGTTTGGAAACTGCCACTGTTCATAGTACGCTTCAGCAATATCCAGCCATTTATTCTGATCTGGCTTAGCTAGGACGATAGGCTTTAGTGAAGAACTGATAGCTTCGCATGTTTCTTTAATGATAGCACTCGTTGTTGAGCGACCTATTCTAAATAAATACGACAAACTAGCCATCAGATCTTCAGTTGCTAAGTACCTAAAACATGCAATAATAATGAGAATGGCTTATAAATATTTATCAACAGAATTGAGTATAATTCAATTAATTAGTTTTAGAAGCTAATTCAATGAAAGTATATATTAAGTAATGGATTATATACACACAAATGAATGAAAATAACTAACTTCATGAAAATATTATTAAAATACCATTCCACACATGTCTTGTTTATAAACTATTGTAAAATATCACTACTTTTAGATACAAGTAGTTCATTAAAATACTAACTTGGTAACATTAAAATTCTAAGTAATGAAACTCTAAGTTTTAAATAATTTTAAATAACTAAAATTTATAAAACAACAACAGAAGTTAGCATGATATTTTTAGTATGGAGACTCGACATTTTGATATGATTTTTCATTCTTAATATTACTAAAATAAAAAGCTTTTAAATTTTTAAGTATTTACCATATTAGAGAACTTTTCAATGCAAAATATTGAGCTTGTAACTAATTTCCCATATCCATAATTAGTTTTAAGTATTTTTATAATGCTGTATAAAAAATTTTTATATTTTAATAATTCTGCAAATAAGAAGTTGCATTGAACATATAAAATTTTCTTATTTGAATGTCATAAACATTTTTAAGGGAACATGGCACCCTTTGAACAATTTTTTTTTTTATTTATGTATTTAAAAATTATATTTTAGCATTTCATGTTTCCATTCAAAAAAAAAGATACGAGATGAAATTTTGTGCAAATATTATTCACACAATTTTAAAAATTAAATTTTTTTAAAAATTTGGAAAATTTTATCCCTTTTGTAACATAATTATTATAAGCTTAAATAAAAATAAAATATCACTTTAAAATATTAGTTACAAATTTTTCTTAAATATAATAGCATTTTCATAGTATTTCAAAACATATATTTTATAAATTATCTTTTTTAGTGAGTATTGCATAAAAAAATTCAAGGAAAATGTTTTAAAAAAATTTTTTTTGTCATAACAGTAATTTTAAACTTTTTTGCTTCACATAACATTGAAATATTATATTTTTATGAAAAACATTTGAGGAGTATGAACTAAAATTATAAAATTATTCCTACAAAATGCCTTAATTATAATATTTTTCATAAACACATCTCAAAAGAAAAAAAAAAATCTCATTAGTGTAATACTTCAAAAATATCCTGCTTTCTTTGCAACACCTTTTTTTAAAGTTATTATTTATCTTTTTAAAACAGCTTTTCTTTATTAAAAAGCTTTTTTTTTTAAACTTTTTTATCTAAAAAGGGGGCATGGATTAATTTCCTTATTTGTGAGTGTGTGTTTGTTTACATTTTTCAATTGAAGTTTTTCCTAGTTCTAATTTCCAGGCATACAAAAGTGATATATCAATTGAAAGATACTAATGCAAAGAATTTAACTAAACATAAAAAATTATGTTTTGGTCATTTTTAAGGTGCCAAGTCACCAAATTTTTAGTTTGGATGCTGACAACAATTAAGAGCATCAAAAATTTCAGAATTAATTCCGATTTGAAGAAACTTTTACATACCTCAGAGTTAAAGCCAATCTATCCTTTGGTTGGATACTGTCTCTATAATTTGTATCCTTTTTCGCAATTACTGGCCCAACTATTGATAGTAAATTATCGAAAAGTTGCGACGACATTCGAAAAAAATTAAAATAGCTTTCTGTGTCTGACAAACGCATCTCTTCTATTAAGATAGACGCTCCTCTTGATCGTCGTTTTTGAAAAATGGTTCGAACCCACCATCGTTTCTTTTCCTCCCTTTTTAAAGCTAACAAAACTGCACAAAATTCTCTTCTCTTGCGATCCATACTTAACAATCAACGACTTAGAACGAATTTCAACTACTATCTTCAGCGTCACCTAATGAGCAGAAATCCGACACGCGCGTACAAAAAAGTTTTGGTGTGAATCGAACAACGAAAACATCTCTCCTTTCTACTATGATCGCGACGTTTGTACGCCTTGGTGTGAATGCGGCTTTAAAGTATCAAGTTAACAAAGTTGTAACATTATCTTCCATCTTGGCGAACATAAGCAACAACTTGGTGCGTAGCACTCGTATATCAAATTAGCCCAATTTTCCTTTATCTATTAATCCTATTTACTACTCAAAGCGTAAGATAAATCTTTTAGACTTTTCTTTTTATCTTTCTGACTTTCAAACATTTCCCCATTCAGACCTCTCCTTGTAACGATATTGAAATTCTACCCAAGGATGTATTTTATCCTGCAATTGCATGTTTTCAAATTCTCGACATAATACTTCCATGTGAACTTTATACGAAGATCTCGAAAGATCAAGAAGTGTCTTTTCCATTTTATAGCCTGAAGTGACTGTCAGATCGCTTTCTGAATCAAATAGAGACATTTGTTGTAGAAAGTTACAGTCAGCATGGGATTTTCCAACATTATACGGAATAACCTTTTTGCTTATTTATAAAAGTGAAGCGAATACTGCCATTTCAAGGATTCTCGAAATATTCAGAAGACTGGAATGTTTTATGCTTTTTCTGGGATCAAATCAGTTCACCATTTCCTATTTTTGTGACAGCTTTCTAGTCTTTCAAACAATGCGCGAATTTTATATATGAATAAAACTTCGAAGATTTACGTAGTAAGCTTTTGAATATTCAAAATGTGATTTTTAGAAAATTCAAAGATAGGTTTAACTGGGAGATTTTGGAAGTATGTGGGTGGGTAAGGAGTAACAGATTTTGTTCCAAAAACAAATTAAGTTTAATTACAATTTCGAGAGAAGAGATTAGAAATATTTAATTTTAATTTTTCCCCAGTGAAGAATTTAACCCAAGTAAGACAACATATTAAGGCCCAATGGTCGAGTGGTAACGTATCGCGCTTCCTCACCACAGATCCGGGTTTCTATTCCCGGGCTGGGAAAGGTCAACCCAGCCTTTCATCCCTAATGCTGTGGGTCGATAAATGAGTACCAAGCTTGCTTGGGGACTTAAGCACTGGGGGTGTCTCGCTTCAGACAGACCACCTGATCGGGACATCTGCTCATGCACCTCAGTGCCCAATGGTTAGGTATACTGGAATGGGCACGGGGCTGCTGTAGCCCAGTGGTCAAGGTATCGAATCATAGCAGGCATGTCGAGAGTTCGAGCCCAGTACCACTAAACATCCACCGTGTAGGGCAGCGATGCATGTTAAATCTGTCGAGAGCTGAAACGTCCTCCCGTCGGTGTGGTGTGGTAGTTAGGAGAGAGGGGTGCAAGCTCAGGTGTCATCCACGTCACTTGACCATGGTTCAAAATTACGTGGTCCGTCGCCAAAAGCCCTCGTGTAGCTGAACAGTGCGACGTTAATATTCACTCACTCACTTTCTAGAATGGGCACAGTAGGCCCTGACACTGATGCGCTGTTGCGCCACTGAGTTTAAGTTTAAGACAACATATTATTAACCTGGGAAGTGTGGTCACTCGGGACACAGAGTCACGCCAGGATCACGAATTATTTAATTATAGGAAAACTTGTTATTTATTACCAATGATTGGTCAGTATCCTCCTATACGATAGGCTTAAGTATGGAGATTAAGAGAAAAATTATTAAAAACAAACAATTTTAAAATGTAATAATGCCCCATAGTTGTTGAAATTTAAATAAAAAGAAAAACATAAATGGATTAATGTTTGTCTAGTTATTCAAAGCTCAAAAAAATTCTTCTCCTATAATATAAATAACCAAAAGTGATTATTACCGATTACAGTACCATGGAGTACCATGGGCGTTGCAATTTTTCATTATCCAAATCCTTCTCTCTTTTAAGGGGAGTAGGAAACCTCTATACCGACAATGTTAAATTGGCTGTTTTCGATGTACCTTTTCTCAAAATCTGTTATATGTACATGTTTTAAATTTTTCATACAATTAAAGTACACCTTTCTCATTATACTAAAAAGAGTTTTCAGCTAATTTTGAATTTTTTCATAATTTATAAAATATTTTATCAAACATAGTTAAATTTGATCCATTTTTCACATAAAAAAATTTGTAAAAATAAATTTTTGAGTTTTTTTTACAAAAAACTCATTTTAGTATGTATTAGCATTCATTATAAATATATCATAAAAAATTTACATACCTGTGAACAGTAGTTTCTCAGAAAAGGTATATCGAACATAAAAGTTTACATTTTGAGATAAATTGGTTTTAAGGTATCCGACTACGTTCGGAACCGTGATTTTGCAAAAGCATATAAATGGATAATATTTATGATATTTAGTGTCACTTAGATTAGAAAATGTATATAAAATTGTTTTAAGAGTGGTATTACAATAAAAAAATGATTCTAGTACAATATTTTGACAAAAAATGAACATAGAATGACCCATTTTCAAAATATTCTCCTTTTGTGAAAAATGCTTCTATTATAATCATATTCTGCATGTATATAGCTAAATCCTCTGTACAGAGGCTCAACTAGAATTTTTGAAATATATAACTTAGAAGTGAGTTTATCCATGTTTTATACGACAACAAAGGAGAGAAATTTTAAGAAAACGCTGATAATTGTTTCAATGGGTTGTAACTCTGAAAGTAATGTGAATTTTTCAAAAATCATAGTTGAATCTCTGTACAAAGGTCTGAGCTATATACAGGCAAAATATTATTATAGTAGAAGCATTTTTCACAAAAGGAAAACATTTTGAAAATAGATTATTCTAAGTTAACTTTTTGCCAAAATATTGTATATAATCAATTTTGTTTTTGCCAAAATGCCTCTAAAACAATTTTATACATGTATTCTAATCTAAATGACACTAAATATTATCAAAATTATCCATTTAAGCGCTTTTTTAAAATTACGGTTCCGAACGTAGTCGGATACCTTAATGTATACAGTGAGACTTCTAATTGTCCAGGAAATAAAAAAATGAAAGGCTTAAAAGATACATGTTTGGGTTTATATCAGTTTAAGTTTTAAGCAAAAACGAAATACTTTTTTCGCCTTTCAATTGGGTATGGCCCAGTTTCAACAATTATTTGCCCTAAAGATTAAAGTAAGATAATTTTAGAAAGGTTAAAATCAGTACAATTTAAAAATGTAAAAATCTCAAATTGTCAAAAAAAAAATTTAGCTTTCAAACACCCCTTGAAGATTTACTTTTGAAGAGATTATAAATGTACTTGATGTTTTTTCGTTTAACTATTAATAAAATGTGTTCTCGCATTCTAATAAATGTGAAAAAAGTACAAAACTGCCTCTTCCATTTTAACAAAAATTACTTTGACGTTTTACTATAAAAAAGCTTAAATACCTAAATTTCATTCCCTTTGTAACAGTACTTAACATAATAATTTTCTTAATTTTATTTTCCTCTTCATTCATATACCATAGAACATTTTTTCTCCATAGTTAGTTTTGAAATTCTGAAGAAAAAAAATCGATCCTTTCTACTACACACGTTTTATTTGCTACATGTTCTTAAGAATTTTTTTCAGTTTCTGTTTCTCAAATCCTGAATAGCATTTTTCCGTACCTTTACTTTCAATCGCATCTCCCAAGAGATGCCAAAAAACATTCAAACATTCTCTATTCAAGTATATATTTTTCAATACTTAAAGAATTCTCTATTATTTCCTACCTTCTTCCCAATAAAACAATTGTCTCCAAAATAGAAAAAAAGGAATTACTGGAGCAAGTTGGCATCGTGAGACTTCGAAAGACATTACTTCCTTGTGGAACCGTTTCGGTGAATCTTCGAACTGCCTTCACTTCGTTTAAGAGACAGTGCATTTGGAAATTTGAATCGATTTATCGTTCGGATATTCCTTGATATCTGGAACGCGCCTGCCGCGTAAATCTTGCTATTTGACAGGTACAGAGCCAAAAATGGCACAGGTAGAGAATTCAATTTCCTCTACTTGAACTTCTGAGTATTTTAGATGTAATTTTGGATTGTAAATTTCATGGGTGATATTGTAGAAATAAGTCATTTTTTATGTTAGAAAATATAATGTTAGATAGATTCGATTAAATTATAAAATGATATTCATACAAGATAATTCAATTTCTACTCTGTACACTTGTTAGATACTTTCAAATTAATGTTCTTATTTAACAGCAAAAAAAAAAAAAAAACAATTTAGCACAATATTATCCTAATGATTTTTACTACAATTTATTCAATATAAGTATTCATTATGCCTGATCAAATGCATTAAGGTATCCGACTACGTTCGGCACCGTGATTTTGCAACAGCGTGTAAATGGATAATATTTATCATATTTAGTGTAACTTAGATTAGAATACATGTATAAAATTGTTTTAAGGACATTATGACAGAAAAAAAATTTTAAATACAATATTTTAGCAAAAAATTAATTTAGAATAACCTTTTTTCCAAATGTTCTCCTTTTGTAAAAGATGCATCTATTGTATTAATATTTTGCCTGTATACAGCTCAGACCTCTGTACAGAGGCTCAACTAGAATTTTTGAAATGCATAACTTGGAAGTCAGTTTATCCATGTTTTACGAAAACAGAAGGGAGAAATTTTAAGAAAATACGCCAATAATTATTTCAAATGGTTATAACTCTGAAAATAATGTGAATTTTTCAAAAATCATAGTTGAGCTCTGTACAGAGGTCTGAGCTATATACAAGCAAAATATTAATACAATAGAAGCATTTTTTACAAAAGGAGAACATTTGGAAAAAAGGTTATTCTAAGTTAATATTTTGCCAAAATATTGTATTTAAATAATTTTTTTTGTCATAATGTCCTTATAAAACAATTTTATACGTGTATATTCTAATCTAAGTGACACTAAATATCATGAAAATTATACATTTATGTGCTTTTTTAAAATCATGGTTCCGAACGTAGTCGGATACTTTAACTTGTGTTGATTATTATATTAACCCTTTATCAACCGACGTAACTTATAAGTACTACTCACTATGAAATTACACGGAACAACCATTTTTACGAATACACTGACGATAATTAGCAGAAATATTCTTTAAAATCCACTCTTTCATGATATATAGCAACATGGGTGCTATGATGAGTATTTTAGAGGGGAAGGCAAATAGTTATATAGCAGAAGTTGCGCTTTCAGCGGATGTTTTTATTGGATTGCGAAGATTGTCATTTTTGCTCCGAAAAAGTAGTTAATGTCAAAAGGAAAGTGTATTTTTTTACATGTTAAGGAAGACCTTAGAAAACGATTTGACTATTTATTTTAGGTGAACAGTGTATATAATTAATTTTACAGTTGAATAACATTGTGGTACTTTTAAGTACCGACAGCATACTGGTTGTTGGAATAAGAACCGTGTAGTGTCATCCGTGTAGCTTATTATTGATTTTTGTTCTGTTGAAGCGTCGTCACTATATTGCAATATAGACTATATTGCGTCACTATACCTTTTTAGTGAGTTGTGTTGAGTGGCCAAGTAAAATTGCAGTGATTTTACAAAATTAACTTTGTTTTTCAACATAACAAATAATTAAGTTCGAGTATATATATTCCCTTCGTCAGAGTGGAATTCTGGGAAGACAGAAGAAATGCCAGAAGACATTTCTTCTGACCAATGAAATTCAATAGTAAGTTTTAACAGCCAATAAGACGTAAAGATCAAGAATCCGTTACTATGAGTAAGGATGATCCGTCATTATGAGTAAGGATGATCCGGTATTACGAATAAGGATCATCCGGTATTACAAAAGTACACTACAGAGTATCCCCCCAGTGACGAAGGGAGCGGCATAAAAAAATATGCAAATATAAAAATGTTTGTTGTTTACAAAAATAAAGCACTATAAAATACATAAATTGCAATAACACATACAATTATTTATATGCACAATACAATAAAAAAGATATACATATATAAATTACCAAGAAGGAATTTGAATTAGTAAGTTAATCTCTCAGGAAAATGTACGTGTGGTTCTGATATTTTTATCTCAACAACAGTTTTATCTTCAATTTGTTGCTTGATGAGAGGTGGTTCGAAATTTGCACTATCCTTTTGTGAATTAAAATCTTCTGAAAATTCAAAAGCTGGCTTGCATCTGTCTATAGTGACAATTACATTTTTATTATTTATACTAATTACAAAATTTTTGTCAGATCTACTTTTAACCAAATGAGGTCCAGTATAAGGAGGGATTAAGGGGGGTCGAATTTTGTCATTTCTAAGAAAAACATGTGTGCATGTACCCTATGATTGGTGCACATAGCTCTTCGTACAACTATGGGAATCAGGGGATATTGGGCTAAGTTTTCTCATCATGGTAATTAACTTCGAAACATAAGTGGGTGTCACAGATGTTTGAATATATTCTGAAGATATGAGATCAGACGGTAAAGTAAAGTAGTACCATAAACTAGTTGAGAGGTTGTTGCTTTTAAATCGTTCTTCATTGCTGAATGTAGTCCTAACAATACGATAGGCAAAATATTGGACCAACCAGTGTCCTCATGGGCAATAATAGCACTTTTAAGATGCCTGTGGAATCGTTCTATCATTCTACTACTTTGTGGATGGTAAGAAGCTGAATGGATTCTATGGCTACCCATCATGTTTGTAAGCTCTCTTATTAGAGAAGACTCAAAATTTGTCCCTTGGTCAGTTGTAATTGTAACAGGTGTGCCGAAACGGTAAATCCAACCATTTAAAAGTGCACGAGAAGTGGTTTCTGCCAACATGTCTTCGGTAGGAATAACTTCAGATTACCTGGTATAGGGGAGACCTGTGTACCTAGGGCCACTTTTTTTCAATGCACGAAAACAGAGCCACTGTCCTCTTTAAAAAATGTGAAACTGATATGCTTTAATCATTATACTAACTACCATTCAATAGGAGTTAATATAAATACTTAAAATAATAAATTTTGTGAAAAAAATGGTTTCTAAAAAAGTTCAAAAAGGCCCTAGGTACAATGATGTCATTGTACCTAGGGTCAGCAGCTGTTGTACCTAGGGCCTTTCCCTAAAACTTAGGTTTTGCTCTGTAATCAATATAAAACAAACATACACACATGAATTTAATAAAAGAATTAATATTAGCTAACATATTGATTTATCATGCAACTATTTAATTTGCAATGCGCCAAATTATTAATGAATTACACGTATTTTCATTCAACATTATAATTTAAAAAACTGGTTACAAAAGTGAGCTGCATACATTGTCACTCTGAAGCACCAACAGATTGTGGTTTGGGCAATTTAAACATAATATTTCTGTTGTCACAATGTTTCTTCTTTATCATAATGAAACTTATTTGAACGAGTAATATTCTTCAGAAATTTAACATTATAGTGTTCTTTAACATCTATTATTTCTGCCACATAAAAATGTTCAGTTTTTTTGTCTTGTATTTTTGTTAAACAAAAATCCCTTCTTTTTCAATAGTATTTCTTACATCAGCTCCTGTTTTAGAATTTGCATCATGAGTGGAATGAAAATCTTCAATATCTGATGATTCTTTGTATGAAGTTGCCTTAATTTCAAACTCGGGGTTTTTTCACAAGTTTTTTTTTTCTTTTTGGCAATTTTAATAGCATGATACTTTTTGATTTCTTCCTCTTCTGGAGTGTCAGTCAAGATTCTACCTCTCCCTGGTTTTCGGCCACCTCTGTTGGATTTACTTCGAGAATTATGCTTATTAGAAATTATTTAGAATTATGCTTCTGTTTTTATAATTATAAAGAATTTTTTTATTAAATGAATTCTTATGTTTGTGTAAGCAAAATGATAATTCTGAATAATAACAATAATGGTAGCAAACATATTTTTTATAAATCAAGCATATTGAAAGTTTCAGAAAATATACACTCCTCTCATTTAAGTAACATCCAATTATAATAAAAAATTTGACTAAATCAGATAATTAAGGCCACTTCCCTCCTTATATTATAAAAAATTGTTTTAATGAAATAATAACAGATTATTAATTGCAATTGCACCTAGGGCCACGGCCCTAGGTACAAGGCAACTATATGGCCCTAAATACAAGACTAGGTAATTTCATACAAAATGTCTTCTGCAGAAAAATACAGATGGAGAGAGGATTTATTTAAAATCTAATTTAGTACTTAAAGTTACAAACAAAATTCTGTACTAGAATATTCAAAGAAAAATATTTGACATCTTTGTACAACAATAAAAAGGGATGAACTCTGCAAAATCTTACTTTAGACCATGTAAAACTATTTTTCATTTATAACTTACCACAGCTTTCTTTTGCAAAATTTCAAAATGAATGCCAAAATAGGAATTGGTGTTATCACTCACCCAACTGTTATCCCAATCGTTAAACCATAATAATCAAGTCTTTTAAAAAGTGCACAGAGATTAGTAGTTAATTGTATCTCAAAATGTTCAAGAACAAAGATATAATAAATAAAAGCATAAACACCTTTCAAACCACGAGTAACTTCATCGATAAATATTTGAAAAGTGCTAGCCGCATTGCACAAACCAAACTGCATCCGAGTGCTTTCGAAGAGACCAAATGGAGTACAAATATCAGTTT
>BMAV01004511.1:74927-90676 GCA_019973955.1 Trichonephila inaurata madagascariensis | reverse complement strand
TCGGAGTTTGGTGAAACGCTTTAAAAAGATCAATATGAGAAAATATTTTACCCCATATAGATCACTTGTAAAATCAAGAATTCTAGGAATCGAATATTTATCCTTTTTTGTCTGAGCATTTAATGCTCTAAAATCGCCAACAGGGCGACAATCACTGCTTTCCTTTTTAGGAACCATATGCAATGGGGAAGAATAATTACTACTGGATGGGTGCATGTGGCCTAAATCCAACATGTGCTGAAATTCCATTTTCGCAATTTTTAACGTGTCTGGAGCCATGCGACGGGGTTTAGCACAAACAGGTGGTCCAAAAGTATCAATATATGAACTACATTATGCTTAACTGTTTGGTTTGCATAACGTGGTTTTACAATATTTGGAATATCATTCAACAATTTTAAAAAATCACTATCAATAACATGAGTTTTAATTGAGAAAATATTAGAATTTCTAGTAATACAATGACAATTTAATTTTGTAAAAGTAGCAAATAAACTACGATTTCTTAAATCAGGTTTTATATTAAAATAATGTAAGAAATCTGCACCAATAATAGCACTACACATTACAAATAAAAAATGGAAAGACAAAATTTCGTCTTAAACCTAAAGCTAATGACATTAATTTACGCCTGTACACTTGAATGGGTGTACCATTTGCAGCAATAAATGTTTGAACTGGAGAAGATTGCTTTTAAGTTTTATTTGGGAAAGGATTGAGCAATCGCTTCCGGTATCAACTAGAAAACAAATGTTGGATTTACGATCGCGAACGAAAAGTCTACAGGAAGTCGAAGGCAAAGCATACGTCGCCACTACTCCTGCCCGTTCAAGATTTCCTGGAAAGAACAGACCTGAATACATTTTCTTACCTTTGTGGCAAATTTATTATGATTCCAACATAAATTTGATGCTGTTGGCTTAGGACTCTTTCCACGATTGCGAGAATTGAAACAATTTCGAGGAAAACTTCTCGATCGTCGAAGTTCTTTATGTCGTAAAATTTTTAACTCTTTGAAGAGTTTTGATTCACTACTATCATGACAATTGGCACTGGAATATTTTGATACAGCACTTACCTGTACAGGTGCTATCTCTAAAAAACGATCAGCTACCTCTGAAAGCTTTTTCAGCTGTAAGGGGGTGAATACTTGCAAGGATGGATTGCACATTAGGTGGTAACTGCTGTAAAAATAATTCCAAAAGAAGTGAATCCATTCCGTTGTGCGATTGTGATTGCTTTCCGATGGCTTTCTGTCTCTTAGCTGCTCTCCGACTAAAAGACGGCGAATTTCCTGGCTTTTGCTTTCACCGCATTGGGCAATGACTTCATCTTTTAATTTTGAATATGGATTTGTGCTCCCAGGTGAAACTGTCAATGCCGCATCGGGAGACAAATGAGCTACGCAATAATTATATTTGGTGCATTGGTCGGTTATCGGCTTGGGAACTGCCAATTCGAAGATTGATTCAAAAATCCCGAACCATAGCGAAGGATCTGATGAAACAAAAGATGGGATTTTAACCGCTGAAATATCCTCCATATTTACGGAAGGCACAGGCAACGTTGGAAAAAAAATTTTAATTAAAAGTTTTAAAATTTCATATTCAAAGAACGGGTCACCATTTTTAGTGAGTTGTGTTGAATGACCAAGTAAAATTACATGTATTTTACAAAAATAAACTTTATTTTTCAACATAACAAGCAATTAAGTTCGAGTATATATATTCCCTTCGTCAGAGTGGAATTCTAGAAAGACAGAAGAAATGCCAGAAGACATTTCTTCTGTCTAATGAAATTCTATAGTTGGTATTAACAGCCAATAAGACGTAAGGATCAAGAATCCTTTACTATGAGTAAGGATGATCCGTTATTATGAGTAAGGATGATCCCATAATATGAATAAGGATCATCCCCGGTATTACGAAAGTACACTACAGCTTTTTTAGCGTTTCTTTTTGCTTAGTTGATTTATTTTTCTTTTTTTAATATATCTTTTACTTTAATGTTTTCAAAAAAATTGTAACTTTCAATCCGAGCATGGTTTTCTTTTTCTTTTTGCTACACAATTTAATGAAGTATGTATTCTTATTTCAAAAATTATATAACATCATTTTAATTCTTTTATGTGTAAGAGAAATTTAACAGTAGTTGGAGGTTTTTACTAGCTGCTAATATTATTTTTATTTTTATTTCCTTTTCTTAGAAAGCCTGTAATAAAGAAGCTCAGTCTTCAAGAGGCTTTGGATTTGTTATAGAACCTACCATCTGCAATCAGTGATGTACTAACAGATGATTTTTCAGATGAAGAAGTTCCAGCAAATTATTTGCTAGGATTTTCGTTAGATTCTTAGGATGACGTTCAAGAGACTGAACTCAAAGTGCAATAGTTCATGTTAAGAAAATACAGCATTTCTTACCCCAGGATGCAGTGCTTTAAAAAATATTCAATAGAAACCTCACTCAAAATGCACAATGTGTAATGAATTTCTGTGTATTAATGGGAAAAAAATGTTTCTTTGAATATCATTAAATTAAGATTATGTGTAAAAAAGTAAATAAATTTAAAAAATTTAATAATCTTTAAAAATGTATGTTTGTGCTGTGCAAAATATTAGTATTCTCTGTAGTTATTTAGCATTTTTAAGAGTTAAAACTGGATTAAAAAAGTCATTCGGTCTTTTCCTATTGGCAGAATATTTGAGACCTTTGTCTGCTGACGGTACTTAAAAGTACCAATTTAATAAATTAGCTCTAAAGAAATAAATTTCCTAATGTTGAGTATTTTATTAATGTATATCCCTTAATTTTCAATGCTGTGATCCAAAGATAAATATTGCACTAAAAAATTTGCAATAAATCATAATGCGGTAGATAAAGGGTTAAATATGTAATACAGGATTATATATTCGTAATTCTGTCTAGGTTCTCTAAAGTTATAGAATAAAAAATAGCAATACAGAAGAACAATTCAAGTTTTTTTTTACCTACTTTACACGTGTTCTGTGTGTGAAGACTTGGTTTCACGGCATATAATTAATGCAATAGTCTACTAGTTCAGAAGTATGTAGCCTTTTAGTTTTGGCGTACCAAACCAATCTATCAATATGATTCAGGGTACCACACAGTAAGGCATTTTTTAAACAATTTGATTCCCACGATGATGCATGTAGAGTTAAAGAATGGAGGTCAATAATATAGATTTACAGTTTTATTATTTATTAATTTTGCATCTTTTAAAAATATTTCTTACCATAAAAATAAACAGCACAAAGAAGAAGATTTAAAAGAAAAATTTAAAAGAAAATTTAAAAAATTAAAATTTTATATATATTATGTATTTTTAAACATATTTATCAAAAAAAGAAATAGATGACATAAAATGTAAGTATTTCTCTTTATTTTAGTTAAATGAAAAGATTAATACACACAAATTTTAATACGAACACATGGTATGCCTGCATCGCTTTACTTTCATATAGCAAAACCAGGAGTGTAGTTTTTGACTTTCAATTTGACACAATTCTTATCATGCAATTATTAAACATTTTCTTTGAGGGCTCGAAATATTTTTTATATGAGGAAACATTTTTTTACTCAGATGTGTAAAACCTAAAGAGGAAAGCAGAGTAGATGCATTTTTCTCTCTTCAAACTATTGAATTTCATCAGCAATCGCATTCAATAATTTACAAAGTAGCTGAAAATTTATCTTAAATTATCTTTCAGATCTTTCCGTAAATCGGGAAGTGTTTTTCGTTAAATAACCTACCAATAGCGAAGTGCATTTTCTATATAATGAACTTTTTCTCTTGCGATTCATTTTTTTTTCTCCCTATTTTTGAAGTTATTCTCTTTTTTAGCACATTTTATGGTAGTCATAAATCTTGAACTGCTTTTATTAGATGCCTAACTCACTGACAGCATTTGAATTCTGGGTATTTCAGTGCTACCTCTAACCTTTTTGTGCAGTTCTCTGGAAACATCTTCGATATCCCCTTTCACCCTTAATGAAGTCTCCTGTCCTTGAACTATCTCCGTTCATTTGTAGTATTGATCAGTCGTACTGGTAATGTCGTTTCTTGTATCTCGAAAATGTCAAAATGTAAGTGCTGGAGCATCAAAGAAAATAATTCAATTCTTCAGGAAGTAGATAAAGACTTTAAGAAGCTTTTCTTGCAGTTTTTCTGTCTCTTTTTTTTATAGGTAAGATATATAAAATAAATAGATATTAATTTACAAAGAGGTGTGAATAATTACTTTTTTTAATGTATCGTGTTTATAAATTTAAAATTTGTTTTATGTGGTTTATATAAAGAAAATTGAAAGATGAACCTCTATATAACAAATTCTCCATATAACTAACTTTTTTTAGTTATATAGAAGTCCGACTGTATATATTTTAAAAATGTTAATAGCTAAAACTTTTATTTCCGACTTTTAAATCTATTAATTATACTATTGCCTAGATCTAAAAATACAGTTCGACCTCTATATAACGAAGTTGCTAAATCACGGGAAAAAGTTCGTTATATGGAAAATTCGTTATATAGAGGTTCATCTTTTAATATACTTTATAAGCCACATAATACAAATTTTAAATTCATTAACACTATATATTAAAATAAGTAACTATTCACAACTTTTTTAAATTAATTTATGTTTATTTTATATATCTTACCCATCAAAAAAGAAAGAAAGAGAAAAAACAACTGCAAGGAAAACAAGAAAAAAGAATGTCGAAGAATTCACTGTATTTTCAATATTAAGAAAATAATTTTATACTAAAAACAATGAATTTTAAGGACATTTTATAATTAAAAGGTTACAAGTAATATAAAACGTACATTATTTTATAATTAGAAAACGGGGACACGGGACAACTCCACTGAAGGTGAAAGAGGTGTTTCTAGTGAACTGGGCAATAGAGGTTAAAGGTTGCACTTCTTGGATGAAACGTCCAGAACTCTATTGCTCTCGGCGAGTTAGGATCTAATAAAACCAGTTAAAGATTTAGGACCAACATAAAATGTATTAAAGAGAGAATAACTTGAAATTTTTTCAGAAAGACTTTTAAAAAAATGGGAGAAGAAAAATTGATTCGCAAAAGAAAAAGTTAGTTATATAGAAAATGCGCTTCGCTGTAGAGAGGTTATTTTACGAAGAAAATCGTGAAATGTTGAAGGTTACAGAAAGAATTCGCTATATAGAAAAATTCGCAATATATATAGAGGTTCGTTATATAGAGGTTCGAATGTATATGGTTTCACTTTTTTTGTACCTTAGTATTACACGTGTTTCATACAGAAATGAAATTTTAAAACACTGCTTTCTTTCGAAAAAAAAAATATTATCTCTAAGAAATATCTTGACTCTAGTAAAGAATAATTACAATTAGCAGTAATAACTAAAAAGTATATGTAATTAAACAGTATAAAGATACATTCTTATAAAAATATCTTTTAATCATTTACTTGAAATTTAATATAATGTTAAAATATTATACACTAGAATAATTAATAGTACTAGAGTAGTATATTAGATATTGATAAAATACGTTTCATTTACGAAAATAAAAAAAAACATTTCACTTACCGTTAAATCCGGCGTATAACCTATACTCTCAAGCTGCACTTCTTTAATTCTTAGGTATAATCGCCGTATAACACGCACCCCCTTTTTAAGGAACTTGAAATGTAAGTATACAATGTTATTATGTTTTGAAATCGTTTATTCGAGGTATTACCTTATGTTTTGAAAAAATAGTATACTTTTAAACTACAACCCTTTAAGTTCATAAAGTATGTCATTTCTTTTAAATAAACAACATTCCGATCTAAGTAGAAGTCTAATTTTTTTATCCTCATCTTTTTTATAATTATTATTTTTATAGCTAGCACTTTTTATATACCGGGCGTATAACGCGCACCCTTAAATTTCGTTGTTTCTTGTGTTAAAAGTGCGCGTTATACGCCGAATTTAACGATAAGTGAATCATTACAATGTTAGAAAAAAAAAATTGTTTCTAGTATAACTTTTTAAATAAAACATTTTTTCATTTAACTCTTAAATTATTTAAATGCTAAAAACCAAATACAGAAATGTGATTTGCTTTGTAATTCTTACAAGCTGAAAGATATTCAGACGGGAATAAAACTTAAAATGAAATATCAACGTAAGTATATAAATTATTGTATTTAATATATTATATTTTTTTTGTAAATGCCATTTGAATTTAAATATTAGAAAGGTTTTCAAAAACTTTTAGGAGTAATTTAAGTGCATCTTTTAGAGTAAAATAAGCATCAATATTCATTTTGGACTTCATTAAAAAATGTACACGGAGTTTAAAATGAGTATTAAGTTTGGAAAACTATATTGTTGAATATATTTTTCGGTATACAATACTTTTAAAACTATAATTTTCTTAATAACGTAATAGAAACTGTCGTATAAATACAATTGTTTATTTTAATTAGTAGTATTAGAAGTAGCTTCTAATGAAGAATATCTTACTGAAAAACACACATAACATAAATAATTTTAAAATCGTGTAATAGTTGGTGAAAAAACCTTTTTGTGTTAGATATTTGTGTTTTCTGTTAATATAATGTTTAATAAATAATTTCATATATAAAGAAAGCATTAAATTTAAATACACTTTAAAGAGTTTTAAAAATTATTGCGTGATATTATATTGATTTCACAAACTGCCGAATATAAAACCTCATTACAAATCTTTTCTTTACTCGATATTTTTAGAATTCTATAACGTGTGTGCGTGCGTGTGAACACTGCTGGAGTTAAGGCAGGAGATTGGAATGAAACACTTCAACCACAGTGTGATACTAAATCAGAACTCCCTAACCTTAACAAAAAAAAGTTCACATTACTCATATATATATTTTACCTATATTTTATGAAAAAAATGTAAAATTATGCATTTTAAAATAAAAATGTTGTAGGTTTAGTTTATATCAATATTAGTCCTTTTAGTATGCAATAAATTTAATGATTTTATTTCTTTAAATCAAAACACACCTTGTGTTTTTATAAATATACATCATAACTGACTTATTTTTTTTTTTCATTATTAAATAAATGCATTAAAAGCTTGAGGTGTTCTCAACACCCCGCGACCAACGATGAAGTAAAAAACAGGTGCGAGTGATCCCGAGTTAATAATAATAAGAGTTATTAAGCCCGTAAAACTTTTTCATACTATATAAATCATAACTGCCCTTATTTTTTATCATTAATACGTATTGAGTTAAATAGATCTATAAAATAATAGCAATGCATTTATATAGAGAGTAAATATATATATATATATATATATCTTTGAACTTTAAATAATTAAGTCTTTGTATTTTTTAATAATTGCTTTATCACTGAGATTATCAATCATACACGTATTTTGTAAAACAGATTGTAATAATTACTCAAATTTGTAATATATACTATTTTACAAATTTATTAGTTACGTTAAGAAATTAATTACGGTTTTTATAAAATTTATGGCTTAAAAAATGCGAAAATTTATGTACTGGTGGATGTACACCAATTTTTATGTAGGAAGCAAGTAAAGGATTACTAATTCTTTATTGCATAGCTCAGACTTTTTAAAAGAATTATTGTTCTGAGAATGTCATAACAGTATTTACAAATAATGGCATTTATTATGCCATTATTTGTATTATGCCAACTATAATGAAATATTTCTGTACTTTATTTATGCGAACTGTAATGAAATATTTCTGTAAATATTTAATCAATATTTTAACATCTTTATTAGTACTTCCATAAAAAAGTTAACATTAATCTCATAAGATCTTATAACATATTTCATTAATATTCTACAAGGCTTCTAAAAATAAACCATTATTTACAGCTATAATTTTATTTTAAACTTAGTCAAGTTTCTATTCATCTGGTGTGTGATATAATGTTATTGTTCTTACAAATATTAAATAAAAATCTTTTTACTTATATACTGATCTCTTAAAATATTTTCAAATTACTTGTAACATCATGTTAGAAAAGTTCATCAGTAAATTTATAAGTTACAAACATGTACATTATTTTATATTATGAGGGACTAAACTATAATGTAATTAAATATTTACCTTCATTTTCGCCATATTTGAATGTTGCTTTTGTTATAATAGTTTGTCAGGATAAAATGATAAATATTCAGTAAAAATATTATTAAAATTCATAGTGTTATTATATTTATTCATAAAAAGACAAGTACTGTATTCAGTCTTAGAAGAAATATTGTTTATTGACTTTTATATTTAAGTCAGAAACTCTCTGAGGACCCGTAATATATTTGATAATATGTAAAGTTTGACTATCCTTAAAATATCATTTCTTATAAAATATTATAAATGAAAAAAAAATTTGTTTGGTTTAAAGCAAATGTGTAATATTTAATTTTCTTGATATATGAATAATTTTTCAAAGTTATTTACATTGTAATTAATTTTATCAAGTATATAAATTATTTCTCTATACAACATAATCTATACTTTCTTCTTGACTTTGTTTCTTCTGGGGTTTCTTTTAATTTTATTAGCATTTGTAATACTGTTTTGTAAAAATATTTAATATTGCTTTAAGTCCATATGTATTATAAGCCATACCAAAACTTTTAATAAGATAGTTTTTTCACCAAAGCCAATGTGTTACGATATTCTTTTAAATGAGGCATAATTCAACATTTGAAAAATTCTATAAATTAAAAAGTCTTTATTTTATTTGGATTTTTAATACTAATGAAATTTTTTGTACTGATTAGTTCTAATGTTTATTTTATTAGAGGTTTGATCAATACAAGTGTATTGGTGAGTTTTACATAACAAAAAGTAGATGCAATTAAAAGTCTGTTCGCAATAAATAAATTTAAAATCATTATATTGATCTTTTATTAAAATAATACAAATATTACATCTAATGTCTTTACATTTTTTTTAAATCTATTGATGTTTTCAGCATAGAAAAATAATTAATAAATTTCTAATTTTATCAAATGAACCTTTAGAAAATAGTGAGTTCTTACCAAAATCATACTTATAACATCTTTGCATGGTTTTACTCTTCGTTTGGCTAAATTATTACTTTAATGAATACTAAAATACACAAAATTTATACGCTATATAACCGTATACAATGTTTTTAGAGAACATATGTAAGAGTTCTACAACTATATTTTATTTGTTTTTAAATGAAAAAAATAATAATCCTACTAACACAATGATGGCATAATACTCAAACTCAGTGGCGCAACAGCCCATGAGGTCCAGGGCCTGCTGTAGCCATCCCAGTATACGTGATCATTAAAAATTGAAGTGCATGAGCAGATGTCCCGTTTAGGTGGTCAGTCTGAAGTGAGATCCCCAGTGTTTAAGTCCCCAAGCAAGTTTGGTACTCATTTATCGACCCACTGCAGTAGGGATGAAAGGCTGAGTTGAACTTGCCCATCCCGAGAATAATGGCCTAATAAGTAATAGTATATTTAACGCAATCACTGAAAAATTACAAAATGTATAATCAAAACATAAAAAGATAATATTCTACCAATCCTGTTCTTACCTTATCATTACACCGCAGGGTAAAATTGCAAAAAGCATAATCAAAACATAAAAAGATAAGTTTCTACCAATGCTGTCCTTACCTTATCAGTACAACACAGGGTAAATTACAAAATGTATAATCAAAATACAAAAATATAATTATCTACCAATGCTGTTCTTACCTTATCATTACACCGCAGGGTAAAATTGCAAAAAGTATAATCAAAACATAAAAAGATAAGTTTCTACCAATGCTGTCCTTACCTTATCAGTACAACACAGGGTAAATTACAAAATGTATAATCAAAATACAAAAATATAATTATCTACCAATGCTGTTCTTACCTTATCAGTACACCGCAGGGTAAAAACTACGTAATAGCTAACTTCATTTCCAGTCAACAATCTAAAATTATAACCAAATCGTAAGTAAAACATTAATGCAACTAGATTTTAAACTGAAAAGCAGAATTCATAATACAAAAACATAACCACAAATCAAAAAAAATTATAAATCGTAGATCAAAACATAACAATTACATACAAAATAAAGTACAAGTTACACAACAAAATAACTTACTTCCATACAATACAATAAATACACGGACACAATATTTATTATATCCAAACTGTACATAATATGGTAAGAAAACAGAATTTTTTAGTTCTAGAATAATAATAAAAAAGATAAAGATAAAACGAACCAACGCTCCACACAATCAGTGGAACACTGTGTTAAACATTTTGAAAAATATGTGCTGCTGAAACAAGAAGCATCATTAGGATGATTCTTATTTTCAAGATCAGCACCAGAATTTTTTCAATAATTTGACTTTATAAAACATTATTTGAATATATATAACGATTAATTTAAAAACTACGTTTAAAAATCGGTCTACATATATGTTTAAAATATTTGAATGTCCGTTTCCCATTTATTAAATTTGATTTAATTTAAGTGATATAAAAAGACAAATGAAACAGAAAAATATTATTTATCGTTCAAAAAATGTGTGTGTGTTTTAATATTTTCCTGAAATAAAATAAATATTTAGAATTTACAGACATAATTTTTTCTCTATTCTTTGCATCCTAAACTCTACATTTTTTTTCAAAAAGGTTTTACAACATTGGTAAGTGAAATAGTTGTAAAAAGTTTAAAAAGGATAGCAAAAACCTAACCTAACTTTAATCCTCCTTAAAAAGAAAAATATAACATACTATCATCGGTAAGTTACTTCAAAATATGACTCATTTAGTTGAGATTCCAAAATATTACATCTGCTACTTTTCTCTCCGTAAAAATTACTGCCTATTTTGCATTCATTAATGCAATAAAATATTAACAATAAATGTTATGTACAGAAAAATAGCAAATGTAAAATATTTTGGAATCTCAACTGAATGAGTCATATTTTGAAATAACTTACCTTAACGATTTATGTAAGTTTCTTTCTTTTTATAGAGAACCAATGTTAGATAGCCTCATTCTCTAAAACCCAGACTAAAACTACATTAATTTCAAGTAATCAGGCAAAGTTTTCCTCGATGTGTGACTTGATTAACAACATGGCTGCGTGAGATCACGTTAAGGAAAAAATCACTGTAAAATTGTGAAATACGCAGTCACGATACCTTGAGGATTTGATAGAAAGTGTCATTTTTCCACGTTTTCAAAAACATACAGTCAAAGAAATATTGAATATCCTTTAACTAAAGAAATAACGATTTCTTAAAATTTTTCGTATAACTTACATGATTTGATTAACTCATTTCACCACATGACTGCTTGGCGTTGAGTTTCGGGACACCCTGTATATATGTGTGTGTTTGCGAATATATACAGATGTATATATATAGGATTTTAAGGTATCCGACTACGTTCCGAACCGTGATTTTAAAAAAGCGCATAAATGGATAATTTTCATGATATTTAGTGTCACTTAGATTAGAATACATGTATAAAATTGTTTTATAAGGACATTTTGACAAAAAAAATTATTTAAATACAATATTTCGGCAAAAAATTAACTTAGAATAACCTTTTTTCAAACTGTTCTCCTTTCATGAAAAATGCTTCTATTATAATAATATTTTGCCTGTATATAGCTCAGACCCGTGTACAGAGGCTCAACTAAGATGTTTGAAAAATTCACATTATTTTCCGAGTTACAACCCATTGAAAAAATTATCGGCGTTTTTTTCTTAAAATTTCCCCCCTCTTTTGTCGTAAAACATGGATAAACCCACTTCTAAGTTATATATTTCAAAAAATCTAGTTGAGTCTCTATACAGAGCTCTGAGTTCTATATATAGACGAAATCTTATTATAATATAAGTATTTTTCACAAAAAGAGAATATTTTGAAAATGGGTGATTCTATGTTCATTTTTTGTCAAAATATTGTACTTAAATACTTTTTATTGTAATATTATTCTTAAAACAATTTGATATACATTTTCTAATCTAAGGGACACTAAATATCCCAAATATTATCCATTTATACGCTTTTGCAAAATCACAGTTTCGAACGTAGTCCGGATACCTTAAAAACTTCCTGTCCCTTACATTCTAGATAAAACTTTTCTTGAATGTAATTATAAAAAAACAATTCTTACATAAAAATGCATTTTTGAGGTTTGTATTTAAAACCACTTACAACTTGCTATTTGATGTTTTTTTCTGTATTATTACTTATTGCTGCCACAGCTGTTTATTTAAAATAAAAAGTGAATTTCATACAACATTGGTCCATGTGCCACTGTTTTCTGTCCGACTTTTTCTTTATATTGTAGCGCAGCGTTTTTCAAACTATGGGGTGCACCCCCTAGGGGGATGTGATAACTATACGAGTGGGTGCAATTATATTGAAAAATCGAAAACAAAAGATTTTTAAAAAATTATTAATTTACTGAAAGTAAACAAAATAAATTCTCGCATAATAAAATACAAAATTAATATTTTACACTTATCAATGTAAGAGTGCTGCACAATGTATTTTATAATTAATTTAACAATTCTAAGTTAAGAACAGCGTTAATAATTAACAGCGATCCCATGGGCTTGTCACATATAATGTTTTATACAAAAATTAACACTTATCTTGATAATTTGTACGGTTTATAAATGATCCCTTAACTGACGATTATAAGTTAAGCGATTAGCTCCTCAATGCCACCGTTTTCCACGTAGGCGTGCGTATGCGATATATTGGGGCTGGAGAAGAGAAGAAATAAATAAGGAAATCCTCTGATACCAGTAAATCCTTCGCAAACACTTTCAAAGTCCTTTTATTACATTCCTAAGCCTTCGTAATAATTTTATGGATAACAGTGCACAGAAAAGATCGTATTTCCACAAGAAGTACATATAAGTCCGGGGCATTTAACGCACCGTTAGAGCGAGACGTATCTATACGCCGGTGGCACTTAAGAAGTTTAAGTCTTATTGTAGCTTTAGTGTCAAAGAATAGCACCATTTTTATTTGTACAGAACGGGGGGGGGGGGCCAGCAAAGTTATGATTGAATATCGGGTCACAAATATTGAAATTTTGAGAAGCACTGTTGTAGCAAATACTCTTGAGGCATGTCGATTTACCAAACGAATATGGAACTCGGAGAGAGATTCTCATTATTCAATACCCATTAAGGTAAAAGGTTAAAATCAAAGAATGATTCAAAGACTCCGTTTCTAATCTCTAAGGAGCATTGATTATTGGTAGATTGTTAAGTAAATAAGACAGTGTGCACACACACACACACAACAACTTATTAGCTAATAGTACAAGTTTTCCAATGAAAAAAATTTCGTACATCTAATGGGTTCAAGGTTTTGATTAAATTAACCTGTCATGCAACTAAAAGTACAAAAGAGGGACATTTTTGTAAAATTTCTTTTCCCCCTTTCAAGGATGATGTGACTCATGTCACGAGTTGATTTAAAACAGTTTAGAAGGAAACTTTATATGTTCTTAATGTGCATTGAATAAAAAATAGTTCAATTTACATAAATTAATATTTTATTTCATCAAAAAAATTCCGCAAAGTTTTTCCAATTCTCTATAAATAATTATTTGAAAATTTATCCTTATTAAGGTATACGACTACATTCGGAACCGTGGTTTTAAAGAAGTGCATAAATGGATAATTTTCAGGATATTTAATGTCACTTGGATTATAACACATGTATAAAATTGTTTTAAGGACATTACGACAAAAAATTATTTAAATACAATATTTTGTCAAAAAATTAACTTAGAATAATCGTTTTTCAAAATGTTCTAATTTTATAAAAAATGCTTCAATAATAATTATACTTTCCTTTCATAAAGCAAAGACTTCTTCAGAGAGTCTGAACTAGAATGTTTGAAAAATTCACATTATTTTCAGATTTACCACCAATTGAAATAATTATCGGCATTTTTTTTTTCTTAAAATTTCTCCCCTATGTTGGATAAATCCACTTCTAAGTTATATATTTCAAAATTTTTAGTTCAGCCTATTTTCAGAGGTCTGAGTTATATACAGGCAAAATATTATTACAATAGAAGCATTTTTCATAAAAGGAGAATGCTTTGAAAATTAGTCATTCTACGTTCATTTTTTGTCAAAATATTGTACTTAAATATTTTTTTATTGTAATAATAGTCTTAAAACAATTTTATATACGTTTTCTAATCTAAGTGATACTAAATATCATAAGTATTATACATTTATACGCTTTTGCAGAACCACGGTTCCGAACGTAGTCGGATACCTTAACTATTTATATAATATACATTTTACAGCATATACTAGGTATTGCATATATTAATGCATAAATAAATTATGTATGATGAAAATTGAAAGATTTAATCCAACAATTAAACACAGTTAAATTACCTCGTATGATTTAATTACTAATATTTTTGTCCTTTTAAAGAATTTCTGTGATTCCATGCAGAATATTTTTGTTTAATTTTTAGTTAGAGATAATATATTTTTTTTCGTTAACTACGTAACTTTTAAAAATAATTAAAAATTTGTTTTTATAGCATTTGTTTCTTATATTCCGATAACAATGCTCTTGTTACAACAATGTAATCATGACTTTTCATTTTAATTCTGTATAAAACTGATATTCATATATGCTATAAACTGAGTATATACATCAATTTTAAAGATAAGACCTTCTACAGGAAAAAGTATCAGAGTTCGCAAAGGTCATGCAAACCAGATTAAGAGCAGAATTCTTTTATAAGTGATAAAATATTGCTAATACATGCACCACCTAATACATTTCAAATAGATTTTAATAGAAGAGAAGAATCAAAGCTCTTATATTTTAACTCTTTATCTATCGCATTATGATTTACTGCAAATTTTTTCATGCAAGATTTTTTTTTATGAATCACTGCATTGAAAATTAAGGAATATGTATAAATAAAATACTCACAACTTTGGGAAATTTAATTCGTTAGAGGTAAATAATTAAATTGGTAATTTTAAAGTACCGTCAGTTCACAAAAGGTGTCAAATATTCTCATAATAGGAAAAGATCGAATGACTTTTTTAACACAGTTTTAACTCTTAAAAATGTTTAATAACCAGAGAAGACTAATATTTTACAGCCAAAAATATTTATTTTTAAAGATTATTAAAGTTTTAAAATTTCTTTACTTTTTACACATGAACTATATTTGATGATATTCAATGGAATAGTTTTTTTTTTTTTTACATTAATACACAAAAATTCATTACACGTTATCCAATATGAGTGAGGTTTCGATAGAATATTTTTTAAAGCACTGAATCCCGGGGTAAGGAATGCTGTATTTCCTTAATATTAACTACTGCACCTTAAGTTCAGTCTCTTGATCGTCATCCTAAGAATCTAACGAAAACTCCGGCGCATAATTTACAGGGACTTCTTCATCTGAAAAAGCATCTGTCAGTACATCGTTGATTTCAGATAGTAGGTTTTGTAATAAATCCAAAGCCTCTTGAAGACAGAGTTACTTTTTTCTCAGGCATTCTAAGAAAAGAAAATAATAATGATAATAATAATAATAATACCTTGAAAATCTCCTATTATTGTTCAATCTCAGTTACTCATAAAGAAATTAAAATGTTGTTAATTTTTGAAATAAGGATGGCTGTTTCATGTAATTAATTGTGTGGCAAAAAAAAAAAAAAC
>BMAV01004511.1:47536-61753 GCA_019973955.1 Trichonephila inaurata madagascariensis | reverse complement strand
TATGCTTTTGCAAAATCACGATTCCGAACGTAGTCGAATACCTTAAAATACCGTAGAACAATTTTAACTACGCTTGAATTTCATATAAATCCTTGAACTAAAATTTGTTTCACAAAAAAAAAGGAATAATGTTTCTCTATTTTACGAACGTACACATAGGTTCCGCTAAGTCTTGACAACACGTTAATATTCCATTAACAAAATTGTTTCTGTGCGTATTTTTTGAAACTAGCGGCCTGTTTATCATGCTGAAACGGTTAAACTACTATCAATATGAGCTCTTCAGCTAATCGACGGGATACTTATGCGTTTAGATCCCATTTTTCTTCTTATTTGGATACAATCCAACATCAGTAACATTTAACTGCTCATTTCGTATTCGAAAACCTCTCTAATTCTGAATCATTTGAGTATTTTTCGTTATAAATAACAGGTTCTGTGAAGCGAAAAATATTATGAAAAATGATAAAATTTGCAAGTTACATTAATCTTAAACTGTAACACGTTATAAAAAGATTATCTAAATCCCTCACTAAAATTACAGAACGTTTCCTCATGGAACTTTTTTAATATAAATACATATTTCTCTTAATAAGAATGTATTGTTAGTTGTAATGGAATATTAAGGTTACAGTGGGCGTTTAAAACGTTTTAATTTATCAAAATATAGAGAAACTTCTTTTTGGTTTACTTAAATGTCATATTAACCTCTCTTTCGAATATATACGAAGTATTCGTTTTAGCGCATTCTTATTGAGTTCGGTGTAGTTTGGATTTCTTCATACACGGTGTTTCCTTTTTGTATACATTCTACTTTCATACAAATAATTTGACAGTAGGTTTCTTCTTACAAAACCTCTCTACTTTTATTTCAAATATTAATCTATCAAATTTAAGGTGAGAAAAAAGGAGTTTTAATTGTATTTGAGAGGGAAATCGATATTTTATTATAATTTGTTTAAACATACTTGTGCGTTTTTGTTTTTCAAATTTAATATTAATTTCACTAATAGAAATACTTCTTCTTAGAACTACAGACCATTTTAGATTTTATATGCTAATAGAAAGTATTGAGTATGGATCTCATATCAGCCAGACGTAGAAAATTTTAAGGTTGTACTACTAAACGGAGAAATATACAGTATATATAACAAGAATATAACAAGACGCGATGGCAGAAACTATCTGAAACTCTTCCAGTTGTTGATTTAAAACTGCAATTCTAAAGTCTTACAGCAATTTGTTTTTTAATTTCTTTTGTGCAATATTTTCTGGAAAATAGAAGAAAAAACATTGAATACTTAAAAATAAATTGATGTACATGGGCTAAATTCATTTTACGTCATAGCCATGAGATAAATTCAATCACGTGTTTCTAGCCAACCAATGAGCTCAATTCATGACGATCACCTGATAAAGTCAAACACGTGTTCTCCATTGAATACAAAAAACAGACATCAAACGAATTTTACTTCTTTTTCTATTTTTAAAACTTAGTTAAAATTTCATAATTAGGTAAGTACGTTAAAATGTTATGAAAAAAATTCAAAAGATTTTAAAATTTTAAAAAATCTAATTTTATACATATACTTTTAAATAAAATGAATTTTTTCTACCTTTGTGCGTTATTGTTGTCAAAAAAAACTGTACTTTTCCAGAGAAAGTTTCTGAAAAGATCAAAAGTTGGCAACAGTAAAGCGCATGAACTGATTACCTGGAAACACATGACTGCTTTCCCCATGTGACTATGACGTCACAAGAGCTTTTGAACTGATTGGCTAAAACACGTGGTTATCATTAACATGTGGCTATGACGTCACATGAATTGAGCGATTCCACCATTTCATTGTTGCCATTTTTTAAGTCTTACAGAAACGTTCTTTTAAAAAAATACATATTTCTTAACAATAATATGGCACACGAATAAATAAAATTTGGTTTGTTACAATGGCATATCATATTTTTTTTTATTATTATTTTAAAAATCTTTTGAAGAATTTTAATACTTGGAATACTTCAAATAAGAAAATGTATCTTGATTTTACAAGTACAAGATATACAAGCTCAAAAGCAGCTTTGCTTAATGGAAAACACGTTATTACATTTATGCATTTTCATCATTAACCCGTTAACGCCCAAATTATTTTAAAATCGAACTTTTTGAAAAATATTTATAAATTTCATTTCATATATCATAAATAGAGTAATTATGAAGTTCTATCCATTTTCCGTAATTAGCAGCTGAGATAATATTTGATCTATAAATAGATCGCTGGGCGCTTATGATAGTAAAAGACCAAGTAACTTTCCTGTGGTTTTATATTTAAAGAATTACAAATTTAGGGAGGGGATGAATCTTTTGTGAATTTAAAAGCAACTAATGTGATTTATTAGAGAAAATATTATTTTACTGATCTAAACTTAGTTATAATTTTATGCAGCCAATTTGTAAAAGTTAAGTGTGATATAATGGAAACATTTCAGACGAAGGGTTAGATTACATTTTGTACGAAACGTAAGAGGTCTACCCTTACATTTTTGAAGCTGGCATCTTGTTTGGTTTTGCCTTTTTCCTATAACATGGTCTTTTCTATCTAAACGCACAGAGTCTATTACGTTTAATCTTTATGACATCATCAGAGGTCTTCCAATGCTTTTCTTAGAACTGTTTCCCCGTTTGAGGTACGCAACAGCAATATATCTTCGGATGTCTTTTATACTTTTCTTTTCATAATTTGTTAAATTGAACAGGGGACGAAAAGGCAAATTCTTTCCAACCAAATCCAGAAGCGAAGCGTGATTATGCAAATTAAGAACCTTTTAAATAGCAGAAGTTTAGCGTAAGCAGGGTGTCCTTTGGGACGTGATAATGCTAGCTTGTGGTTAGGAGTATTAAAGTTAAAAGTGAGAAGTTTTCCGACATTCAAGAGTTCAGCTATTCGTGCCAGAGCGTTCAAGTCAAGGTGGGTACCACTCCACACGAGATAAACTATAACGTCATTTAGGATCCAAGTGAGTTGCTGCTTACCTAGGACATAGAGGTAGGATCATTCAAATGAATACTAGGAATTGTGTATTTACTGAGCTTAGGAGTAGGTGGTAAAGTTAGATTTAGTGATCAGGGTCGTGCTTATTTGGTAATTATTTGTGTGTTTCTTCACCTCAGATCCGCTAAGTTAAAATATAAATATTATCATTGTATAGTGTTTAAGTTAAAATCTTAATAAAGAAATATTGAGATTATGGCAACGCCTGATTTTTCGTTTACTCCCACACCTATAGGTCACGAAGAAAACGTAGGAGTAGGGCAATCCTCACGGGCCAATGCCTTACAACATGTAATGCAAGGGAACAGAGGAGGATAAAATGTAAATGTTGATTAAATTTTCCTTAAGAAAAAAACGGTTAGGAAAAACTAATTGGATATAGTAATCAGTTTCAAAAAACAGGATTATTCGCGGACGATAACTATGAAGATAATTTTTTTTTCATTTAAATTATAATTACAATAAAAATCTAATGACGCATAATATAGAAATGTATAATGCAATGTTTAATATATAAATGAACAAATGTATTGAGCTTTCAGAAAGAATGTAAACAGTTAATTGTACTCATCATACGCAATATATTATAAATCATTACATCATTACTTAATCAAGGGTAACAACGTGATCAAAAAATCTAAGACCTTTCGTAATCCTACAGTTCGATAAAGGTATTACAATTAAAAAGTAAAAGAATTTATTCTAGTCCTTTTCAGACACGTTCAATTATAATGTCTTAATAGATTTATGTCAGCATAACTTAATGCCATCAAATTCAATTAATGCATAGATTTTTTTTACTGAACTGTTTATTGAGAAATTAAGTTAGTTTATCTCGTAACTTTTTATTGATTTATGGTACTTCTATTGTTCTGTATTAGCTTAATTAAGTGCTTCCTCTAACGAAAAGAATTTCTTTTAAGGTATCCGACTACGTTCGGAACCGTAATGGCATAAATGGATAATTTTCATAACATTTAGTCTCACCTGGATTGGAATACATGTATAAAATTGTTTTATATATAAGGACATTTTGGCTAAAAAAATAACTTAAATGCAATATTTCGGCAAAAAATTTACTTAGAATAACCTTTTTTCAAAATGTTCATCTTTTGTGAAAAATGCTTCTATTGTAATAATATTTTCCCTGTATGTAGCTCAGACCTCTGTACAGAGGTTTAACTATGATTTTTGAAAAATTCACACTCTTTTCAGAGTTAAACTATTTGAAATATATCGGCGTTTTTTTCTTAAAATTTCTCCCCTCTGTGGTCGTAAAACATGGATAAACCCACTTCTAAGTTATATATTTCAAAAATTCTGTTGAGCCTTTATACAGGCAAAATATTATTATAATAGAAGCATTTTTCGCAAAAAAAAAATATTTCGAAAATGGGTCATTCTATGTTCATTTTTGGTCAAAATATTGTATTTAAATAATTTTATTGTAATACTATTCTTAAAACCACTTTATATACATTTTCGAACCTAAGTGACACTAAATATCATAAATATTATCCATTATACGCTTTTGCAAAATCACGGTTCCGAACGTAGTTGGTTATCTTAAACTAATAAAGTTTAACTTTTAACACAATGAACAACTGTCGTTTTATGTCTTTTATTATTATCAAGATTCACGGTATTTTTGAAATAATGAATAATTAATATATTTCATCTTATTTTAAAAATTGTTTTTCTCTGCATATCTTTGAACATCAATTTATATTTAAATTCTATAATAGCTTAGAAACATTTTGCTGTTGTAGTACTTAAATAACACTGCCATTCATGTAAAACTTCATTGAAAAACCATAACTAAAAGGAAGCAAGAATTATTTAATTATTTTATGAAAGAAAAAATTAAATCACAGTTACGGAAAAAAATATAATGATATTAATTAATTATAATTAATAAAAAAATGATTCAAACTAATTATTCAAAGAATTACAAATACAGCCACGTTGGCATCATTTTTGGCGACTTAGCGACCCTTTTGGCTACTTATCATAAATTGAAAATATTTTTTTTTCTCACGTTTTAAAGCATTCAGTTGAACTGAAATTTTATGTACACGATTGTTTTGGATGACAATACGATACAAAAAGAATTAAATTTGTTCCGAATGAAGGTAATAGATGGCAGTACGTTTACTTAAAACAATTTGTGAAATATATATTTACAGTGTCTAATTTATACGTATTTCTGTATAATAATTAGTTTATTCTCGTGCCTTTTATCAACGTCATCGACTGTATTTAGCTTTTGCGTGATGTCAACATGTTTTTTTTTTAGTTGCTTGTGTAACGTAATCTTTGTGAAATATCCAGTTGCTTTTTAATCCAATTTTTAATTTAGTTTATTTTTAATCGAAATCAAATGAATAAAGAAAATAAACTAAACAAACAAACTGGATTAACGGTATCGGTCCTTGCTATACAAACGTATAATGCGAAAAGAAACTACAACACAACGCAAGTGACGATTAGAGAAAAAAAAAACAAACGCGCCAAAAAAAAGCTTGCTAATGAAACAGAAGAAGAAAAGCGCCATCGCTTAGATAAACGAAATCAAGGATTCCAGGATGCGTCTCAAGAGCAGAGCGAAACTCGATTATTAGCTGATCGTCAAAGACATGCACTATCAATAACAAATGAAACTCGGGAACAACGCGAATTACGATTACAAGACCTAAACCGTAGACAAGCTCTAACAATAAAAAATGAGACGCAAGAGCAATGCGAAACATGATTAAAAGATCTACGTCGTAGACAAGTGCTAACAATAGAAAATGAAACTCAAGAACAACGCAAAGCTGGCCAATAAAGACTACGTATTCAGCATTCACAAACACTGAGAAGAGTAAATGCACAAATCGCTGCATTCGAAAGAGCCATCAACACATTCTGTGACAGAACTTGCGAAATCTGTACGAAACGATGCTATCCCAATCAAGTCACAAAATGCCCTTTGACAGAAACAAAGACGTATTTACCGAATGAATTAGGAAACAAGCCAGTGCTTCTACTATGTCATCACTGTAAAGGTCACATCAACAGAAATAAGGATCGTTCGCTACCGAAGGCATATTTGAACAACTTGGATCCTGGCCTCATACCAAGAGAGCTTTAAGAATTAACTCAGATTGATATACGCCAATTAACTAGAATCAAATCATTCACAAAAATCATCAAGTTCGAAGAATTACTTGGTCAATATAGATTCCGTGCACAAGCAGTACTCTTCGCACAAGACCTACATGAAGTCACAGAAAAGCTTCCCAACATGCTGCCTAGACTAACTAATAATTTAGATGTTGTTGTCGTCACAGAGACCCTGGAGAATTCTCGAGGGCTCTTAAATGTTTGGTTGCAGAAAATGAACTCTACAAGGATGTAGTGATAGATCAAGAGTCACACATGGAAGAATCAGATTATGTTCGAGTACAACCTGTAATAGCTGTTGAGGAACAAGAGGAACGTGAAATGGAAGTTCATCAACGAGGCAATGTTTACATGCACGTCATTGATATATCAAGAATTATACGAGCATCATGGCATCAAACAAATGAGACAATTTTCACATCAGGGGTACAGACATGCAATGTTTAGGAATGGTGTTGGAAAATATTGTGATAGCTTCGATTCTTGAACCGAAAAGATGGACTATACCTAATCTTAGTGAAAATATCATTGAAGGCAATGATATATATCAGCAAATCGTGTCTTGCTATAGAAGAAGACAGTTATCTTGAAATACTCCATATGAATGTGATCAAGCATGATTTCATCATGTACGACAATACCTTCTCAATAGAATATGATGATAATACTTCATATATTGGCAGTCTTAATGATTCCGTAAATGATGAGGAACTCGCACACACACTAGAAAGTAGTATGAATTCAATGTTCAACATTAATCATCATAAAGCATTAACAGCAGAAGGGCATTCATATGGAGTTATACGTAATGCTGATAAATACTACTTAACGCTGCACCGTGCTGCAGGTGATAACCGGAGAGGTGATAACCAGAGGGCCAACCGGAAAAACATGCATAACAGAATGTGATACATTTGATGAACTTCTGCGAGTATGCAAAACAGCAACAGGATCGAAAAATGTCCAATACACGGTGAACTAGATAGATTCCCATGTGAAAGATAACATCGTTCGTAATTATGGAATAGATCAAGAAGCAGCGACTCAAGAGATTGCAAGATTGCAACCATCACAAGCAGAAGCAGTACCTCTAATTCAGTGTAATTCAGTTCGATTCAGTGATGGCTCCAATCGATCGCGCAGAGCCGAATGTTGAAGATGAAGTTGAAATATATGATAATGGCAATGAGATAAGATGCAAAACACAGAACAAAACAGTAAATGAGGCACACGAATTGAAGGCAGAAGAATGCGCATGGTATTTTCTCTTCCCATATGGCAAAAATGGATTAAGAGAGCAACGTGACGTCCTAATAACACCGTTGGATTACTTCCAATACAGAATTCTGGGAAGTGACACACGATTTCAACGAAATGATTACCTCTTCTATGCTCTCTCCATATTCGAGTACTTACGTGTTAAATCAACTATAACAGAGTGTGGACAAAAAATCGTAGGTGAAAATGCAATGGTAGACGTTATACATCTCTACCTAAAGAACTTAAGAAAGTCAGCCGCTTAATGGAAGACAGCACATAACGAACTGATTGGATAAATAAGGTGCCTGGAACCACCTCATTACTTCCAAACATTTAGATGTAATGAACTAAATTGGTTAGACATGCGCAAAGCACTACTGATAGCAGATGGACGACCGAAAGGAGATCCTAATGAATTGGATATCTATGAGACACAACGTTTGGTGGAAATGTATCCAGTAGTAGTGAGCCGACATTTCATGATTAAAGTCAATGCGCTGGTGACATTTATGTTAAATGACGATGAAGTGATCAATAAAACTGTTGGTCTTCCTGCAGAATTAGAGATATCTGTCGGAGCTTAAGAAATATTAAAAACAAATATTGATGTTAAGAAGGGTTTGGTTGAAGGTGCGATTGAATTTATCACCGAAATTCATTCGTCTAATTTCCGCCGCGCGCAAATGTATGAACAAGACATTCCATCAGTCACCGTGAACTTTGGCAATGATGGTGTTCACGGAATCCAGCTAACATCAGTGCGATTCCCCGCCAAATGCAGCTACGGTACTGCTGAACGAAGAATGCTACCATTAATACTATCATGGGCAACAACAGTACATTAGATGCAAGGTAGCACTGTAGATTATGCAGTGATATATCTAGGACAAAAACTTTTCACAGTAGATCCAGCGTACGTCGCCTTGAGCCGTGTGACATCATTAGATGGACTATTAATTGAAAAACTGGACTGCTCGAAACTCTCTGGAAAAGTCCCTTGCAATAATGAAGTATTACAACAGATGGATAGAATGCGAAATTATAGACAACCATCAGCTTCTAATTAAAACCAATTAAGAAGGTAAAAAATTATAATAATCTTTCACAAAGAAAGCCCCCAAATTAAAAAAAAATGAAGACAAGTTTATAAACCTTTTTCACTGAAATAAAATTTTCAGTAAATATATTTAAAATGTATATATATCCACAATATCTTAATTTAATACAGACAAATAATAACAACATTGAAGCAAATTTTCTTGACATACATGTCAAATTATATGATAATGTAATAGTTTCTAATATTTATGATAAAAGAGAAGAATTTAATTTCAATATTATAAAAGTTCCTCATTGGGAGAGTAATGTACATGTTTCTATATTCAGAAATATTGTTATTAATTACATACAACGTAATAAATTTCTGGTGTCAAAAAAATCAGACATTATAAATAACTATAAACATTTTACTAAATATTGCTTAAATCAGAAATACCCAATTAATTTTATTAATAGTTATATGAATAAAGATATTCAAAATAGTTAGGATTAAAATTCTGAGATATATAATAGTTTATTACTATAAACTTAAATATTTAATAGTTATAGTTATCTCCATAATATAATATTAGATAAAATTACTTATTATTATTTTATTCATATTTACTCTAGTGTTATTAAAGTTATGCTATAATTTGCAACTCTTATTAGTTTTTATTTCCATTCTTTTTATATTTTTGTTAAGTGCTACATTTCAGCCCTTCACTTGATTTAAATCTGCATTAGGGTCTAGAATCTGGCAATAACTTATTTATTGCACTCAGATTTAGCGTGGGCTTTGCATTTGTAAGTGCAATTTTTAGGTAAGTTACCTCTATCTTATAATGATATTCCTATCCATTATTTTCTATTGGTTATTGCTCAGTGTTATTTACATCAAAGGGGGAAGGTTGGCTGGCCCAAAAACATGTTCAACCCCACTTTTATATAAATTATTTTATATATTAGCTGTCCTAAGTCAGTAATGTTTATAACACTGCAGCATCCATTTTATAATTTTTCATCTCGATTACTCATATGTCCTTCATTGTGTGATTTTCCTACTGTCTATGTGTTTTTCGAATGTTATTGTTTGGATGTTATCTCTTGTTTGTAGAGAATTAGCCTATATGTGTATATATATATATATATATATCATATTGGTATAAATCAAATACTGATTTTTACCTTAAAAACTATTATATAAATTTATCAGAAATAGTTTTATTGTAAAAGTATTATTTAAAAATAATATTTTGTAAAAGATATATAAAACATTCAGTATGTAATAAAAAAATAATAAAGAAAAACTTTTAAAAATTAAACTTTTCATATTGAATACTATTTTCTCAAATTACTATAATTTTTGATTTCATATTTAAGTAACAAGAATTCCTAAATTTAAAAAAAATACCAACTGTTTCAAAGAAAATTGGAAATTTTACTTATAAAAAAATTATAAATGTAAAGGAACTGTTTTATGAGCGTTTATACATACAAATTTCTTCTTTTTTATATGTATATAATCTCTTCATTTACACTAAAAATATTATACTAAGACTGCTTGAAAATTTTTTAGAATTCAAACTAAGCCAAAAACTGACATTAAAAATTCCTTTTTTCAATTCCCACTATTAGCTCAATCTCTCTATATATTTATATATTTATTTATCTTGTTCAAATTTTCAATCGTTAATAAAATAATTTCTATTCATCCAATCAAGTTCAAATATTTTTTTAAACTTGTAGTGAATGACACTTGATGTTACTACAGTTTTTTCCAAATATTAATTAATTAAATTCAATTTAATTAATTACCGGTTTCTGACGCCATCTTAGATTCGTCTCTATTGTTGTAACAATGTAACTGTTAAAGCAAAGACAAAAGTTGGCGTCGAAAATCTTGTTTCTCAGCCAAACTAGCCAAACCGGGTTTGCAATGTTAAAACAATGCAGACAAATCATACACTTTGTCCAATTCTTACTATTAGTTCACTCTCTCCCTATATATATATATATACATATATATCTTATTCAAATTTTCAGTCGTTAATAAAATACTTTCTATTCATCCAATCAAAGTAGGAATTGACTTAAACATTTTTTTATATTACTTGTTAAATTATGCTGAACATAAAATAAAGTAACTGAAACTTAATTTTTATATATGTTGAATCTATCATGTATTTTAACACATAATAATGGAATGTTCTTGTAAGTTTCCTGGACAGTTGCCAAGACAGTTTTTATCCCTTTAACACTAAACATAGAATACTAAATATAACAGGAGAAATATTCAGGTTTTTGTAACAAAATTTGTTACAAAGATATGTTATTGAGGAGTAAACCATACAGCACCATAGAAAAAACGGAAAATAATTGAATTGTTAGTTAGGATGCAGGTTATCAAAAGTAGTTAAACCTTATCATATAATATCGTCTCTTTTTTTATGAAGACAGTGTCTTTTTCAATTCCTGTAGGGACAAGGGTCATAGCGTGAAATGGCTCTTTTTTGTCCATTCCAAATACATTTCTATGTTCCTTCTGAAGGATTCAAATCCACAGATTTCTCTGGTCAGTTCATACGACGAATATCCTATTCTGGAAGAAAATTGTCAACAATGTGAGCTCTTTGTTGCCTCTCATAGGTTTTACAGACCTATTTACGGTTTTTGATAAATATACCCTTAATTGATTCCTGGATCGCACTGTAGAAGCAAATGATATTTTCATCAAGTAACTACCAAGAATTTACAGCAGTGGGCTTAATCTGCCGCAGGGCAGTTTAAGGATTTCGAATTTAAAGCTTCCTAACGATGGGTGATGAAATACAAAAAAGAACATAAAATACGTCACCGAAAAATAACAATATATGTGTCGCAAAAAGAAACAGCAACTTTGATAGAAATTTTAAAGTCTGCAGAAGCTTTTCGGATGTCCATGCCTAAATTTGATAAAGATTTGATCATTAATACTTGTCAGACAGGTATGTTGGAAAAAAAAATCGGTTTTTTTCTTTAATTTTAACTGTAAATTTGTCCAATTAATCTAACTCGTTCTATTTTCTTTCTTTTCAAGGTGACAATACCAATCTACTTTTGATAGGACTCTTTCATATAAGGGAAGCAAAACTGTATTTGTTAAGCTACAAGACATAAATAAAGTAACTTATTTCTATACATTGCAACATACTCTGACTTTATCAAGGAAACTAATGCCTAAAGTATGTGTGTGTCTGAAAGAGCCAAAGGGTAAATTTGGCCTAAGAGTAAACACTCACACAAATATAAAAATGTTATAATAACATCTTTCAAGTCTAGAAAACCGTCAACAGGATTATGTATTGGCTTTCTTTAAGACTGTTTAAATTCGTACGCGGAAAAAGAAAATTTTCTTCTTCTCGTCGATTCTTGGAGAGGTCAAACAAGACCTGAAATTTATGATGAAGTTTTCCAGGCTAAATATAAACTGCCTACTTGTACTATTAAATTTATTTCTCAGAAATGTACTCCTATTGTTCGACCTTGCGATATTTATTTTTACAGGCAGGTAAAAAATTGTATATGCTAAGCATTTGCAAAATTCAGCATGTTTAATTGAACAGAATCGAAAAATAAATTCACGAGAAGACTCTATTAAAACTCAATCAATTGTTCATCATCAATTGCCATCGCCAATTTTTGAAAGAATGATTCAGTATGCTATATACGCCATACAACGTTTTGAAGATAGATAAATTTTCTTAAATGTTAATGGTGTTTCTTTTCCAAATGAACTTCTTAAAAAAAGCATGTGTGGTAATTCTTTTATTAAATGTGCTAGATGTCAAAAAATTAATTGTTTTGAATATTTTTATGATAATTATAATTCAGGTTCTTGTATGTAATATAAAAAAATATGTAAGACAAAGTTCACGTTTTACTTATATTTATTTAACTTTATTTATTATTATTTAATTTATTTTCATTTCTTCTTTTTATTTATAAGTATTATTGTAATAATTGTCAGTTGTTTTGTATTTTGAAAAGTAAAATTTAGTATAATTTTTTGAACATCATTTAACAATCAATGATCCTTTTTTTTATAAAATAAATTTATTTAATTCTGAAAATAAATAATAAAATAAATTGAAGAAAAAGAAACAAAAACAGCAAGTTTGCCGATCGCGCAACTCGAACAATAACCTACTACGTGGTACACCAATACATTGCCGCCTATGCCACGGCGACTCTGAAGCATGGGATAAATAATTTACATATAAGCTATAAATTTCGAAGGCTATTTTCTCCGAATTGACTGGCCATTCGACACAATTACATTAAGGGGTGAATACCCTAAGGGAATACTACTATTGCACCAAGTCTCGTCTCCAAATGAATTTCCTTAGTCGTGCCCTCCCCTTGTAAGCGATTTTAAGGATTGCAAACAGTCAGACTTGTGTGGGTTTTAACTGAATACTCACAACACTGCAGGCATATATCACAGGTGATCAAAAGTTCAATTTTAAATTTTACGAAACGAACTCTAAAAATCATTTATTTCAAACTGGAGGTTAACCGGTTGTTTTATATACTCTTTGTATATACTTACTACAAATTTAACGAATTTTCATTGGGGGAGCTATTGAATTAATTTTAAAAACAAGTTTGTGACTTTAATTTGGCACATCGATGTGAATGATTTAAATACATTTTTATTTCTTGCAAACAGGAATAATAAAATGGTAAAGAATTGATACACACTTTGATAGAAATTTATTTAAAAGAAATTGCGTTTCGCAATAAGTTCTGGCAGTTGAATACAGTTACAAAAAAGTAAATGGCATAAAAAAATAGAGCATTAAGAATTTTTTTAAACATTAGTAAATTATTTTATTTTTTGAAGAAGCAATAAATCACATTTTGTCAACAACTGATAACCATCTTTAAGATTAATTGCTAAAATATAGCTTAATACAATTCGTTTCGATATTCCAAAAAAAATCCTTACGATGATGAATGAAGACTTTGTCTGATCAGATATCAGAAAATATTGGAAATTTCTATGCAAAACGTCTTTTATTGTGATCTAAGCCCTGTATAAAACAAAGATCTAAAGCGATTCGCTTTTCTTTGTTTTATCTAGAGACAAACTAAATGCAATAGATAATCCTGAGGATCACATGTATATAAAGCGAGCAAATCTTTTTATTCAAATTTTTTATAAGAAATAATTTTAAATGTAAAATTATTGTGGTCATTTTTTCTAAGTGACATAATTATGTAAATGGTTAGAAATTCAAACGCATGATGAATGAACAATCATAATATAAATGTACTATTTTAAATCTTAACTGCTGTTTTTAAAAAGTGCAACACCATGAAGGAATCATCAGAACTAAATGAAATTTAAAGCACAAACGACGTATTAGTACAAATAAATGATGAAATTTTCAAAGAATTTCGAAGAATATTTGAATGTCTGCTTATGGAATGGAAGAGAATTCCATATTGCTTCCAAAAGTTCGTCTTTTGAAGCTGCAGGACGTGTGTCACGAGCGAGACGCCGACTAACCAAGTCCCACACGTGCTCAATAGGCGACATATCCGCGAATAAGCAGTCCAGGGAAGAAGTTGCATGTGTTAGGCTGAACAGAAGTCACGAACAGTCTGTTCAACAAGTGGGCGTGCATTATCCTGCTGAAAGATAGCTCCAGAGATGCCTTGA
>BMAV01004511.1:18384-39586 GCA_019973955.1 Trichonephila inaurata madagascariensis | reverse complement strand
CAATTAAGCTTTCTCCGATATGTATATCACCCGTAGAACTTCCCCACGTTCCTATTTTATTAAATAACACATTTTTGAAAGCGCTATGGGACACCGGAGCAGATAAATCATTTATATCGGAAGAAGTATATAGAAAATATTTTTTTTATAAGCAAATAAAAAAATCGCGAGCCCAGGTAATAACAGCACAGGGTGCGAAATGCCAAAACATGGGGATTGTAGAATTGATTATTCAAATCAGAGATTTTGTTAGACCTTGGTCATTTCATGTGGTGACAGATTTGGAATACCCATGTATTCTAGGTGTTGATTTTATAAGTGGATCAAAGATTATATTAGATTTTGATCAGAAATCGTTGAAAATTCAAGATTCGCTGGTTGAAGATAATAAGGTAGATAAAGGGAATTTGCGAGTTGATGGGTCAGAAAGAAAGTTAAATATTGTGGCTAATGTTTTTTTGAAAAATCATGTGGAAAGTATAGTGGGAGAAAAAGTTAATTGTGCCATAATCAGGGATTTAGTACTTACTTCACGGGAACAGTTAATAACAGAACAGAAAAATGACCCAGAATTAGGTCATATCTATAGATATTTAGAAAACCCGGAAGATAACTCGGTTAATGCAACGATATGTGAGAATTGGTCCCACGATTTCCGTCTAATTGAAGGCTTGTTATTTTATGCGAAACACGCAACGTCGTTAGGTGAAATGCGTGTATACATTCCAAAATCTTTAAGGAATGAAATAATGAGAGAATTTCACGACAGGCCAATAGCTGGACACTTGGGGAGATTTAAAACGTATCATAAAATTCGGGACGTTTGTTATTTCCCGTACATGAGAAAATTCATTGATCAATATGTCTCTACATGCCATATGTGCCAAGTTAATAACTATAAAAACGCGTTACCAGCTGGTCGATTAAATCCAATTATATCAAATTATCCAAATGAGATAGTGACGTTAGATTTGTTAGGCCCGTGTCCTATATCGAGAATAAGACGTAATCGCTTTATTTTAGTAATAACCGTTCATTTCAGCAAATGGGCTGAAATTATACCTCTTAAAAAGGCCTCATCTCGTATAATAGCGGATATTTTTTTTTGATAACTTTATATCGCGTTATGGAGCTCCAATAAAATTAATAAGTGATAATGGTCCCCTAATTTATATCCGAAATTTTTGAGCACTTAAGTGAAAGATTAGGCATAAGGCATGTGAAGACTGTTGCATATAGACCACAAGCAAATCGGACTGAAAGAGTTAATCGAGATATAGTACAAATGATTGCAAATTATGTTAATGATCAACACGATACTCTTGGGATCAATTCTTACGTGAGTTTGCTTACGCTATTCGTACGGCGGTGAATGAAACAACAGGAAAATCATCTGCTGAATTATTTTTGGGTCGAAAATTGATTACCCCATTTCAAAAATTAGTTATGATTTCGGAAGGTTCAGAATTCAAAGTACAAAATATAGAGAGATTATTCAAGGAAGCTAGACTAAGTACGAAAATTAAACAGGAAAGGTGGGAAAGATATTATAATAGACGAAGAAAAGATATAAAAATTAAGGTAAATGATTGGGTCTTATTAGAAACACACCCTTTAAGTTCAGCATCTAACAAAGTCTGCGCTAAATTTAAACAAAAATTTGAAGGACCTTATAGAGTATTAGAAGTAAGAAATAACAATAATATTGTAATATGGAAATCAGGAAAAAGATTAACGGTTAACGTGGATCAAATAAGAATATATCGTCATAGGAAATGTGACGAGGTCGAGTTAGGAACAGGTAGCCCAAATAGTATCAGATCACGTCAGGAAACTAGTAATTCGGAAAAGGTACATCAAGGATTAAATGAGTCACACTATGGGAAAGAAAGATCTGCGGTGAAACGTAAGTTAGAGGCAAAAGGGATTAATCGCCAATCAAAACAATATAAAAATTCAGTTAGGACCGATAAACGTAGATCACTGGTCAGATCGCTTCCTAGTTCATTTAAGAACGACAGGAAAAGTAAAAGGGCAAAATTCAATAAGGGAATGAAGAAATCAAATGAATCAGGGTCAAGTGGACCACAGAGAAAGTGGCACAAAAAGGGACACAATAATAACAAAAGACCTTTATCATCCAGTACTATTTATATAAGTAGAAAGAAGAACAAGAAGGAGACAACTGGAGTTCAAGATGGACCGAGATACAGCTTACGTAGACGCCAAAGAAACGATCAGGAGTCCCGACCAGCCACGGAAGCAACAAGGAAAACAAGGAAAAGCCGACAAGGAGATTACAAGCCCTACAGCAGGCAACATAAGGAATTCCAGTGCAGCCGAGGAAAGAGAAGAGGAAATAACAATGGTAGCACCTCATCATTGGACGTCATGGTGGGAGACCGAATATAAAAATCAGGTTGTATTGTTTCATTTTTTTATGATCTTCCAACAAGTGGTCGGAAGAATTATTGCAAAGAAAGAAGTCTCGGGCGGTGTTTAAAAGTTATAAGCCAAGCAAAAGTTAACACTACAATGAGTGTATATTTATTTTTGAACTTTTGACTTGTTAAAAATTTTTTTCTTTTGGAGAAAACAATTGTAATTGCACATTTGTTTGCTTCGATGTATGACTTCGTGAGATGCGACAATTCCTTTGGTTATTTGTTTTAATGGTTTATTGAAAAATGTTTGTAATTGTATAATATGTGTATATATATATGTTGTTGTATTGTTCCGTAATATGAGACATCTGGTTCAGGGAAACGCGGCGTAGTCAGGGCACTAACAATAATAATAACGGCGCTGCGTGGCTCATTGGGAGTTTTTTGGAACCAGATGTGGGGATGAAGATGAAAATTTATTGTGATTTACAAATAATATATAATGCATAAAAATTGTAAAACTTATTGGTATTATGTAAACATAAATTGGAAACAGTAACTTAGAGAGTTTTCATTTTAGGGAGACAGACCCTGAAAATTGTAGTAATAGATGATAACTTCAACACGGAAAAAATGGAGCAGAAATGCCAGCTCCATATGAAATGATGATACAGATGCAAAGTTTGCGTCTGCGCACCCAGGAAGAGTTCTAGAAAATTTAAGTGTATAGTTACTTTAAGAGTATATATGTAAAAAGTGAGAGTGAGCAAGAATTAAACAGTAATTATTAATGTTGGCCTAGTTAATGGAGTAAAATTTATTGTCAAGAGTTTAAATTTAAAATTAAGTTGAATATTAAATTTAATTCTAGGATGAGTAATGAAAATTAAAGTCAAGATAAATATTGGAAATTATAAAAGTTAAAATGAGGATTCAAGATTAAAATTTAAATAAAACTTAGAAAGCGAAGAGATTCAGAAATAAAAATGTAGGCACGTAATTTATTAAGGGCATTGAGAACCCTTAAGTAAATCACGTTTTTCTTCTTGGAGGGGGTTGTGACGTCTCTCGCGTCCTTCTTCTAACATAACTCCTAAGTTCTTTGACGGCCACGATTAATGGCAAAACTTTTCCAACCCAATACCAAGAAGAGAAACGGATCGAATATGCAAATGAGATATACTTTAAAAGGATAGAAGCTTTCATGAGATATAGCGGCAAGCCTAGAGATAACTTAGTGTGGAATTGTTTGGAATAAAGGTTAGACGTCCTACAGCTCTGGAAGAAGGATACGCTCAACGCAATTGAATATAATAAAGATTAAGAAAGCCTGAGTCTTCTCACCTACTATCAACATAATAGGAATTACTTCAACCTAGGAAGGAAGGTGACTCTATAAAAGGTAATATTTTGTATAGGAAGTTAGATTAGTCAGTTAAATTATTATAATTAAGATAAGTGATCTAGTTGCGCGATCTGACTTGAAAATAAGGTTTAATTGTTGGCTCATTTTCACTTTAAGAAAGTTGTTATTTAGAATTAAGTAATTTAAGTTATTCTTAATAAAAGTTGTGTTAAGAATTATATAATGTCTCATCATTTAGATAATCCCACACCTCTAGCTTACGCGAATCACCCCAGACATAGTCATCACAGGATGGCTATGTCGCAATATGTGGAAATAATATTATGACATACCTAATGAACTTAAAGGGATATAGTTCTAGAAGTATTTTACTTTTAAAAGAAACTCTAGGATAATTCCACGAAAAAATAACTTCAAAACATTAATGCATTGCTTTCGAATATTTCAGGTTTTCTCGCACCTCACGGGGGGGGGGCGCTTTATACATGGATATACTTAAAAACTAAAAATTGCAGCTTGCAAGTATTGGTGCGTTTTATACTCCGGATTCTACGGTAATTCGTTTCGACCATTTATCTTTTGGTTGTATTGCTAAAAATATCTTTCAGATGTGGTTTTGACACGCAATAAGGAATCGTTGTATGAACAAAGATAATATGTTATAAATGACGCATTTATATCAGAATTAAATTATACATTCAAAATAAATGAATAAAATAATCAACTATTTTTTTACGCTACTTTATAGATATATCTACTCATAATTCGAGAATCTCCTTTATTGATAACACTTAGTTCACACACACATAAATCCTAATACCCTGCAATTTCTATAAATTGCTAATTATTCTCTTCGCCTAAACACGTGACTGTATTTATTATAATGCGCTTTCCCCTGTATATAAAAACTTAAGAGGTGTTGGAAAGCTAAAATCTTATTTTTTTGACAATTTGAGATTTTTACATTTTCAAAATATATAGATTTTAACCTTTCTAAAAATATCTTACTTTCACCTCAAGGGCAAATAGAAGCCCTTAAAACCTATTTTTAAATCATCGTTGAAAGTGGGCCACGTCCATCTGAATAGCGAAAAATTTAAACAAAGTACTTCAGTTTGGCTTAAAAGTTAAATGGCTGATATAAAAAAAAACATGTATCTTTTTTGTAAATTGAGCATTTTATTTTTTTCCCTAGCCGATAGTCTCACTATATACATTAAAATCAATTTATCTCAGAATGTAAAGTTTGAAGTTCGATGTACCTTTTCTGAGAAACTATTGTTCAAAACTTTGTAAATTTTTTATGATATACTAGCTGGATGGCCCGGAGTTGCACGGGCTTCTTCAAGTGTACAGCTTTATACCTTGGAAGATTCCTCTTCCTTTTCAGTGTCAGCACTTCCTGGTGTGTGTGTGATTCCTATATATGTCATTAAAATACTCTTTTTCGAAATTTCTTCCACATCTTTGTCCTGTCGGCGGATCTGTTTTCTCGCCACTTAGCTCGGCATTGCGAGGGCTTTTTCCGTGGGTACAATTTTATCCCCATGGAAATTTTCCCTTTCTCTCTGGCCACCAGTACTTCTGTGTGTGTGTTACTGAGCGATGTGATACATATATATATGTGATTACTATATATGTCATTAAAATACTCTTTTTTTTTTACTTTTAACTTTTTATTTAACTTTTAACCTGAAGTATTTGTGTTTCTTCAAGAACCAACTGGTAATTGTGACCTTCGACTTCAAAATATTATCGATGAATACGCACAAAAACATAAAAATTCAATAAAAGCACTACGTGAAGCTCTTTTTATATATATTTGTTGGAATATTAAGAGAATTAAACAACATATTCATCAAAACAGAGAACGTATTACAAGACAAATAAGGATTGTCAATGATAAAACAAATTTAGATGTGTGAATTAACTCAAACGGATTGCCCAAAAAAGCAAGTAAGAAAAAAATGTAAGTAATTTTTAAGGTATAGGACTACTTTCAAAACTTTAATTTTGAAAAAAAAAAACTTCTATATCAGAAAATTACTTAATCACTAAAACAGTATTTAATTTTTACTTCCAAGTTTGAAAATATCCTAATACCGAGAAAATTAACTTTTTAAGTGTAGGAAAAACTTAGATTTTCTTACAGCAGTCTTCTGTTTTACTGCTGTCTTTGTTACGACATCATCCGAATCCTCTAAGTGATTTCTTTGAAAGAAAGCATAAAATTGATTGAAATAACTTAGCTTTAAAAAAAAATGGAGTATAAAATTCAGTCAACTTTTGGTATCCATTTAGTGAAAACAAAGACTTTGGCTGCATGCCCACATTTATCACGGGGAAAACATTTTATAACTTTACTTGTTCACATCAATGCATAATCAAAGCTTTCAATGCAGATACAATTCTTTCGAGATCAATTCAAGAGATTTTATTTCAGGAAATATAAAATTGCCCATTTTCTTTTATTTTGCACTGAGAACAGGATAAACAATGAAACCATTTTGTCCATGAGTATTTTAACCTATTTTTTTAAAAAAAATACCGATTTATTTTGTTTAAAACTACTTTCAAAATCCGAAAGAAACTTTTTTGGGACGTTTTGGTTTAATTTTATGTTAGATATGTGTATCCATTTGTTAATATAGGAAATAAAACTTTTATAGCATAAATAAAAAATATATACGTACGTTAAACTAAAAATGCTATTAAAATCAGTTGTATTGAGCATTAGATAACTTTAAAGCAAATGTGTAAAATGTTAAAATTTTGATCTGGATGTGAATAATATTTCCTAATTAACTGGTTCATAATATAACATCATTTAATTCATAGTTTTTTATAGTAATGTGGTTTTAAGAAAAATATAAATTTAGGAAAGGTTCTTTAAAACTTAAAACTTGTGTTCGATGGTTACCAAAAAAATTTAAGAGTATTTATCGTATATATAATAATACTAAAATCAATATGAATAACTAATATAACCCAAAAAATAGCAATTAAACTATTAGTAATATCACCAAGAACCTGAAACATAGAACTACGAAAAAAATATAAGTATAAAAAGAGTAATTGGACTAAAACAACTGATAACTATTAGGATTTCTAAAGCTGTCACTGATTTAAGACATTGATATAGGGTTAATCATAACTTTGAAGAATTTTAGCTTTCCCCTTTTGTGCATACGTTTATTATTTTCTTGTTATCATTTTCTCAATATTGCGAAATAATATTTGTTTTTAAATGAAGCTTATATGTTCATGAAAAATATCGAAAGAAATATTAACGAAATGTTTCAATTAAAACGCAGATCAATCGACACAGCTGAATCTAATGCAATGAGAAACGAAATATTTCAATCCACTCAGACAAATCACTCCGAACAGGTCAATTTCACGGTATAACTTGAAATCAAATGAAAATAAATTGACACTGAATTCCACCACCAATTCTACTGAAAATTAAGAAAAACAGTTTAAAAAAGAAAGAATAAGTATTCAATACCCTCACGAAGTTAATGCTATGGTTAAAGGTAAAACTCATTTCCAACGCAAGCTTCAGATAAAATATTTAAATCAGAAAGAAAATTCTATAAAAAAGAATGTAATAGAAAACATTGAAATTGAATCTTAAAATATTTAGTATAACGCTTGTTGCTTTAACGTCCAACAGAAGGCACTGTTTTCTAAAAAGCATATTTTTACTTACTGCAGGTGTGATATCTATATAATGTATGGGAGGATACGCCTTTGTTCAAATTCAAAATTATGTTAAAATTCAAAGTAATTACAGTGACGAACTTTCGGTAATTTCCAAGATTTGAAGCAAACGAACATTTACATTTCTTTTTTATATAAATTAGTTAAAGACAAAATGAAGATACTGATATGGGTCTAAAAATGTGAAATAATCTAAGCTGCAGTTCTTAAAATAGCAGTCTGCTACCTCATCAAAAAAAATTTCTCACAGTTGCCACTAATTTCTGAAGTAAACCTCAAATACGTAAATTTTACTTTTTTCACTAATTCGTTTATACAAGCAATAATTAACAGTACACATAATGTTAGCACAAATTAAAATGCAACTGAAGAAAAACAATACGATAAAGATAATACATTACGTCACTAAATTATGTTACAGAAGATAAATATAATATATGCAAATAAAATATATAAATTTATTACACTCACAACCAATTTTTGGTATAAAGTATTGTTTTACTAAGCGATGTTTAAAATAAAGATATGCGGAATAGCATATAATAATAACAGCATATAATTAAATGAAATTTAAGTGCATGGAATATTTATTTCAGTATTATGGAAATTCTAAACAGAACTTGTGACAGGACGATGTATTGTACTAATTACGAAAATAATTACCTTGAGCGAATACACTTCCTCTGAATTTCAAGTATTAATTACAGCTCATTAACTAGTTAGTTCTCAGTTAAGGAGTAGAAATTCAAAAAAATAATAAAAACATTACAGGGAAGATGCAACCAGGGAACGAAAGATTATGATACTTTCGTCTTTTCTGTGTAAACCCCAACACACACAATATCTTCCTACAATAAGACTCCATTCCTCTGTTTTTCAAAAAAAATATCTCATTCAATTCTTCCACAAAGGTAATTTGCTCCTGAAATATGGAAGTGATTAACACAATTAGTTCCCAAACATCCTTTGAAATATTATCAACTTATTACGATGCCTCGTAGAGTATGTTGCCATTTAAAGGAATATTAAAAATCTTTGAAACGGAGGTTTATAGTGAGACGTGAACAGAGAAATTTTAACCTGATAAACGCTGGAGTTTTGATAGAAATTCGAAAGGGGTAATACTAATTTTCTTGCCTGAAAGGTTAATAAAATTTTCTATGTTGTTTCAATATCTTTCAACATATAAAACTACCAAAATTCTGACTTTAACTCTTTTATGAAAATTACCGTACACATTACAAAATGTATTTCTCAATGTCTTGATTATGTGTAAGTGTGAGCGCTCACAAAATAAAAGGATTAAACACTTAACTTCATGCAGATTTTCTTTAAGAAAAAGTTTCAGATTTTATGCTTAGTTTCATTTTGGTTCCTTATAAAATATCTTTTCTTTCTTGCAATGGAAAGTTGCCTGAAAACAAAATGTGTACATGGCCTCTTTTTCCTATGTTGCAGATAAGGGACTTATTACGTTTTGTGTATTTAAAGTATCCGACTACGCGCGTTCGGAACCGTTGTTTTGCAAAAGGGTATAAATGGATAATTTTTATGATATTTAGGGTCACTTAGATTAGAATACATATATAAAATTGTTTTAAGAATATTATTTAAGTACAAAACTATTTTATTGCTATATTTTGGCAAAAAATGAACATAGAATTACCTATTTTCAAAATATTCTCCTTATATAGAAAATGCTTCTCTAATAATAATGTTTTACCTGTATATAGCTCCTATCTCTCTAGAGAGTCTGAAGTAGGATTTTTAAAATATGTAAATTAGCAGTGGACTTATCCATATTTTAATACAACAAATAAGCAATAATTTTAAGAAGAAAAACACACTGATAATTATTTTAATTTGTAGTAGTTCTGAAAATAATGTGAATTCTTCAAAAACCCTAGTTCATGGCCCTCTGGAGAAATCTTTGCTTTATATTAAAAAAATATTATTATTATAGAAGCAATTTTCATCATAGGAGAATATTTTGAAAATAAATAATTCTAAGTACATTTCTTGCCAAAATATTGTCTTTAAATAATTTTTCATTCTAATAATTTTCTTAAAACAATTATATACATATATTCTAATCCAAATGACACTAAATATCATGAAAATTATCCATTTATACGCTTTTTTTAAATCACGGTTCCGAACGAAGTCGGATACCTTAACCCTTAACTTCACAATTTTTTAAATTTCAATGAAAAAATTATACCAGCTAGTTCTCAAGTAATAATAAAAGGGAAAAATAGAGGGAAAAAAATTAAGCAGTTTTAAATTGAATATCAGTTATTTTTTTTGTTTGTTGCAGAAGTGCAACATTGCGCAGTAGTGCTATAAATTGCAAAACTTTTTTTCATATGAGGATTTTATTATCATCGTAAAAGGTTTAAATTTTTTACCTGGTCGTTTATTTCGTCAATAAATAAGAGGAAGCATAAAATATAATAGATTATTGTTTTAAGCACAGTTCTTGAGGCTTCAGAGATTTTTATAATTGTTGTGATTTCTGGAAAAAATATACTTCCATCTAGTGACAAAATTAGCGTGTATTTCGTTGCAGTAATCTTTTTTTCTCAGATAAGTGATTTGTAGGTAATTCAAAAAAATATTGAGTCTGTTAAATTAAAATAAATCATATGTTGCAGAAATGCAACAGTGCGAAGTTAAGGGTTAAGCTCGATTTTTGAGCCCTTCGCTTTATTGAAGCTTGATTTATGTATATTGTTATAGCTTTGGTTTAAAGATGTTTTCCAAAATATCATTTTGTGCAATAACTTGTTCAAAAATTTGGTATAATTATTTGCCTCACATGATTTACTTCTTCATGTTTTGAACTTTTTATTTATTGTGCTCTTTTATATATTTATTTTTGGATATTTCCTTATAATTCTCTGTAATAGAAAAGACGGAAAGTTGATTGCAAAGTAATTGAGCATGGAATCTAAATTCGAAGATCGCAATTTTTATTTTGAATTGATGGGCTTCATTGTCATTTGCTGTAGACAATTTGGCTTTTTGTTGTTTTGATGCTTTTGGTTTGTTTCATATGTGTATATATAAGCTGAGAAACTACATTTTATTCGGAAGTGTATGATTCGTAATAACAAAATAAATTTCACCCAAACATTTCAGAATACGTTCAGAATTAAAGTCCAATAAGAAAGTGCAGTTTGGGAGTTAAGAAAATAATTTCTGTTGAGGAAGAAATATTTAATATCAGTGAGTAGAGATCAATAATGATGTAAAACTCCTTTTGAATGTTTTATGGCATTCGCCCTTTTAAAAAAACAAAGCAAAAAAGCAATCGTTGCATTCTTTTCACATCAGAGATATCAGGTACGTGATATTGTATCCAGTATCAGAAAGAAAAAAAAAGCATAGAAAATTAAAAAGATTGCTCTATGAACTTTCCTCCATCCATATTCATACCAATTCACAAATCTCCATTCTGGCAAGTTTTGTTTCTCTTCAATTGAACAATGTGCATCTTGCTCCTGGTCAGTGTTTTCTCATCTGGACGTATAGCAATAACGTTACCTAATATATAATATCTGGACGTATATCTAATTTGTTAAGTAGGGCCATAGTTCCGATTACTGGTATTCTGAAGAAGCTCGTGAAATAATTAAATAACTTTTATAAAATTTAACTTTTTAACTTTCATGTGTCAACATATTATCGACTCATCAATATTTCGAATGGTTTAAATACTTGATTAAATAAATCTGAAAGGGATAAAAAAAAAGATAGAATATTTCTTAGAACGGAATATTATAATGCTCATAATACATGCGAAACTTAAAAAATATTTTTAACGATCTTACGCACGTTCCTGGACACCTTCAGAAAGTATTCTAGACTCTTAACTGGATGATGGATTTGAAGAAATTTTCAAATTTTCAGTATGAATTATATCAAAAGAAAATGTCGAAATATTAATTAATTTTAATAAGTACAATAAGGGTGGAAAATGTAAATCTGAAAGATTTCAATAAACACTATTGTAGTACGACAATATGATATTTAGAATCAATATCACTATAAGGATAATATAATTCATGCTGACAAGCTCATAAATAAGGATAATATAATTCATGTTGATATGCCAAGACTAGCATGTTAATGTTTTTTCCTAGCTGAACAAATAAAGAATATTGTTCCGGGAACTCTATTGAAATTAGGTCACAAAAAATACTCGCATGAAATTAAAACAAGATAGCAATTCACTCACACGATTGTGCGACTTATACATCAACATTTCGGTCTTTCTGAGTACTTTACCAGATAAATCTGAAGTAAAATAAAATTCTAAAATATATAACAATCCGCAAAATACGCGTGAACCATAAAATTCATCTGATTTTTTATTCTAAGTGGATGGCAGAATTAAAATATTTTAAGATGTCTCTAAAAGGGATTTTTCTTTGGTAAAAATTGATCTGCTCTATCTATGATTATCTGAAACTCCATTTGAATGTTTTGCAGCATTTGAACTTCTAGAAAAATAAAGCAAAAAATACAAAGTCGTTGCATTCACTTCACGTCAGAAGATATCAGGTACGCGGTATTGTACCGAACGCCAGAAAGAAAAAAAGCTAAGAAAATTAAAAGGATTGCTCTATGAACTTTCCTCCATCCGTATCCATACCAATTCACAAATCTCCATTCTGGTTTGTTTTGTTTCCCTTCAATTGAAAAACGTGCATCTGGATCCAGGTCAGTCATCATCAGACTCATCTGGACGTATCGAAAGAAAATTTATCTAATTTTTATTAAGTTCTATCTCAGTTCCAATTACTGGTATTCTGAAAAAACTAGTGAAATAATTAAATAACTTTTATAAAACTACTAAAGTATGATGCATTGAGGTCACAAAAATACTTGCAGAAAATAAAAACTGATAGCAATTCACTCACACGATATATAACATATATATCAATATCAGGATCTCAATCATTCTAAGTACTTTACCAGATGTAAATCTGAAGTAAAAAAAATTGTTAAGAAATACAAAAATCCCTAAAATACACGTGAACCATAAAAATTATTAATGCTAATAATTATCGTTGGTTGGGTGACTTGAGTACCCAGCTCTTTCGATCTACAAACTCATATTAGTAGGTATTTGAGTGATTGTAATGGATTAACTTTTACCCTTTTTTAAGATTAAATGCTTTGAAGATGTAATAAAAATACTGGAGAGTTAGAGAAAATAAAAATTTAAAACAGTAAAATGCATTAAAATAGAGAAAAATGGCTTCAAAGTCGGCGCAAAGCACCGAAAAATGAAGGCAGAATCTCGATATTTGGGTGGGCATTGCGAAGCCGACCAATGGGAATGCAGCTAGGATCTCGATCAGTTGGTTGGAAAAAAAATCAGAAAACATCTTTTTTAAAAGCTAATAAAAATATAAAGACATGATGAAAAAGAGTATAGGAGCATTTAATTAAATAGGAGATCTGTCGGGATAATTTTCCGATTAAAATTAAGGAGTATATAATAAAATCTGAAAAAGGAAATAATCTGGGAATCGAACCCGGTGCGAAGCATCGGGAGCGAGCGTCTCTCTCTGACCACTAGACCAATTCTAGTCATTCAATATAGATAATGGAAGAGAAAATCATTCCGTGGGAATTTATATTCTAACTGGATCACGGATTAGAAGCAACCTTTGAAGATGTCTCTAAAATGGATAAAACTTTTTTTGTGTGAGATATTGATCTACCTTTTTTATGATTATATTGACTTTGTTTAAATCTAAGCAATGTATAAATGTATTTATTTAAATTTTCCAGCTATATATTATCAAAAACACTAAAGGATAGTTATCACTTTAGACAAGAACTATTAATACGGATCGGTGCCGTAACGGAGAACATTTGGCCCCCCCCCCTGCAAAGTCAGGTTATGGGCCCCCAAGTTATATTTTACAAAGGTACTTCGTGGCAGTCAGACTTTGGGCCTCCAAGAACCCTGGGTCCCCCCGAAATGCGGGAGTGTACGTTACACCAATGATATGGATATTGAAATAGGAATATTTGGAAACAATGCTATTGTACTTAGACAAAATGACAATAAGAATAATCTTACGTCCTCAGTTGGAACATTTATACGTCATGATAACCAGCTTCCATATCGGACATTTGACTTTCGAATATCGTCTTAACATCCTAGATTATTTTTTAAAAGTAACCAAATTTCTTTTCAATTTATCACTCACAAAAAAACATTTTTAAATTTACTCATATGTGCTAACTCTTACTAGGCCACTTAATGCCTTTCAGTTTGAAGAAAATTTATTTCGTTTTTTATCTGTCGTTATTTTTTAAGTTCAGTTTTTTTTTATAATGTCTTTACAGTTCGAAACCTAACATTATGAAATTTATTTTGGAACGGTTTTAATAATTATCTTTTTATATTAAGTGTTGATAGACTTCTGGCAAGATATGTGCAAACACACACATACGCAAAAATGCCGTTAAGGAGAAATTTAAACTAAATTCATCTACTTTTAGAGACACGTTTGAAATAACTAAATAAAACAATCAAAGTGGGTCAAACTTTATATTTTCCAACAACCTGGATTTTTTAAGAAGACAAATAATAGAAAAACAACAAAACAGCATTAAGGAAATAATCCATGAAAAACAAAATGATTATTTTAAGAATATAATAAAGTCTAGATGTTTATATGTAGTGTAATCATAAAAAGGAATATAATTCTCCCATTTATATTCGAAAACATAAGAAATATTAATTCAAAAAGAACAACCTTGTACAAATCCTCACATGTTACTTAAAAACCTAAAACTTCTGAACAGAAGAATATTTCAAGATATTTATCCTTGTCCATTGGTGTCCCCGTTTGTTCCACAAAAAGCAGCAATTATAACTTTTTAGCTTTTGAATACGAGTGCTATAGTCAGCTTTCGTTTCATATTTCTGAGCCCAAAGACTTGCCGATCCACAAAAGGCACGAAAAGGAGTAAGATTCTTTCTCTTTAGCTCAGAAGTACTCTTAGTATTTATGTGAAAGGCAGTAGTAGAGGGTAACGATGGTCGCCTTTGTAATAGTATACAAACATCAATTTCTGTAATTTAGAAGAAATGACCTTTTGAGACGCTCGAGATGATGGAGAAAGCATAGGAAAACGAATCGAACACCAAGATATTTTATCTGTTTTCAATGCTGAAAATGAAATTGAAGGGATGTAGTTTGGTGGATTCAGATGAGGTGATCCAGAATGAGACGAAGCAACTGCAAGACCTCTCAAAAAATGGATTCCAGGAGTGTTTTGAATAGTTATACGAAAGTTGGAACAAATGTGTGGATTTAGGAGGGTAGTACTTTGAAGGCCAACGAGAATAAATCATTGTTCCCTTTTTTAATAATTTGTAATTGACCTCTTCTGGGAATTTTTTGACCCTAGTGTACCTATCTTAACAAATAAAAACAAATTAGATCTTTTGGTACAAAATGTCCTCAAGAAATCCAAGAAAATAATTGTCCCAAAATATAATAAAAAATTATTTTCAAAAATATTATTATGCGTTAAGTTTAAAAGGCCCCCGATGCATCCAACATTGAAGGAGAATTCATTTCTTTTTCGACTGAAGATATTATATTCAACAAGAAATGTATATCATTTGTTAAAGGACCCTTTTTATAACAAGTCCTTCAATTTTCTAACAAGTCCTCCAATTTTCAAACAAGTCTTCGAATTTTCTCTCAAAGATACTTTTAAATCAAGAATATTTTCTTCCCGATAAGGAGACAGATGCTTCTATAAAGAGCCTAAGATTCTTCAGATTGTTCACCTTAAAAAATATACAGTATATAAAATATTAAATACCTTAGGATAGTATGAGAGAAAGTTTCAAAAATAAGAAAGATCCGCCCCAAAAGAATTTTTCAAGATTCGAAACCAAAATGGGAACTATCTTAATTTCATGTCGGAAGAGAATAGTAAATATTTCAAGCCAGAAATTCAAGAAAAACCCGAAACATCCCAAGATATCATTAACAAGGAATATCCTTTTAAATTTCTCTCAACAAATTCTTTAGATCAAAAATATTTTCTCCTCGATAGTGATGTAGATGCTACTACAAATAGTGGAAGAGCAAACAGATTATTCAAACCTGTTAAACCAAAGTACATCTCAACAGCTTGTCTTTACCCATCTAACTCTTTTTAAGTTACTTCTGGAAGATCGAATAATTTCGAGAAAAAAACCCGTATTCCGTTAAGCATGAATTTTACCGATACTTATTCACAACTTTAAAAAATACACAATTATTCAATATTTCAACTTAATATATTCAAATATATATGCAAATAACCATATACTTATGTACGTTCTGCAAACAAACATATATAGTTATATAATATGTAAGCAAATCGGTATAAATATGCAAACACCGATACAAATATACGTAACCTTCAATTTACTATTTCTGTAGAATCTATATTGTCAGCATTCGAGTTGCGTTCAACTCTAACTTCAAAGGAAAAACTTAAATGCAGCAATATCTGTTCAGTATACAAATATATGAAATCAACTTCTATTACTAAAGTTAAATCTCTGAAAGATATTTCACAAATTTTAATGCTCTGAGCCTCTCAATACAATTTCCAAAGTTGACAATTTCGATGGCGTTTGTTAAAAAACAACTATCTGGGGATGACTCAAACTACGAGATCACCATCTGTATCTCAATCCATCATACAACTAATACCTTTACATAGAAAAACACCTTTCAGGTTTAAGAGTAAGACTAAACCGATTGACATGCTCAGAGTTCAGGACTACTTTTAAACGTTTTATCTCGAAAAGCTGGAAGTTTAACGGAAGTATATACGTCAAAATACACCAGTTATATCAGCAGTAGCTTAGAAGAAGGAAGCCTTCTACACACCTTTTCCAGTACTTGCAGTTTATTTACAGTTCTGATTTTCAACTACAAAGATGATGAATAGCAAACCAGAAACACAGTCTTGGAATAACTGATTCTTCGTCTTAACCCGACTTACCTTAAAAGGCTGAGAACGTTCCTCTGAACTGTTATGTCATTTTGCACATATACTATAGGGTATTCCATCTCGAAGGTAAAAGCAAAACAAAACTAGTGAATGTTGACATCAAATCCTTGAATCATTTTAAATTCAATTCTAATTGTTTGTAAGGTAGTTATAGATCACCTATCACACCGAATACTGCTAGCTTTATCAGCAAGTATTAGCAAACCAGGTGAAACGATGCTTAATCAAATGCAATATAAAACTCTACGAGAAGTTTGCACATACAGGAAAGTCAGGGAGGAAACTCTTCTTCCCTTGTGAGGAAATGCGAAATGCCCTTCCTTCCTTTGAGGAACTTCCGATACTTATAGGAAAAATGCCTACCACAACCTCGCTTTAAACGGCCCACTGAGACTTACCATCGATCGATCTTAGTGTTTACGACAAATTCGAAATTATTTCAAATTTCCTTCCAAATTCAATAGCATTCAAAAATCATATACAAACAAGCAACAAAGATAAAAAATATCTTTTACAATTTTTTTCTCCAAGGAAAATAATACTAATTATGATTCCCCTATACCCTTACCAATGCCCTGTGTTATGTATGCTTACAAAACAAATATATAAAATATAAAAACCCAATTAAGAGATGAAATGTTAAAGAAAATGCATAATAATTTATCACTAATAATTATTTCGAAGTTGACAACATATTTGACTCCGAATGAAAAATGAAGGAAAGGTCTGACTCAAATATTCCTCTCATTTTGTGATTCTAAATACATTACTTGAAAAAAGTGTTTTAAATAGAGAGTAAACCATTACAATATAAATCAAATGCGATAAAAGATGGACAATTTTTTATGATCAAACGAAACGAAAAAAAAATCGCTTCATCAGTTATATGCAACAGGTTTTAGTATATTCCATTTTTTCTCCTGTGATTTTAAATTTTAGAGAATACAGTTTATTTCGAGAAAATCATATGGTCGTGGCCAATATAACTGAAACAGGAAAATAAAACTGTTTCCACTTTAAAAATAAGCCCTTTATTTTAAGTAAAAACTAAGCGAAAAAAATCGTGTTATCTGATATATGATATATATTCTGATGAAAATTCTATTCTCTTTACCTTTGATGAATAGTAGCCAAGAGTCCATTGCCTTTGTAAAAATCATAAGGTCGTGGAAAACACTTCTTAATCAAAGACGAAAAATTCATTTACAGTAAAAAAAAAGCTTTTTTAGCTAAAACAAAATGAAAACATCGTGCTATCAAATCTATATATATAACCAATTCCAGTATATATGATACTCCTTTCTTGTGATGAATAGTAGCGAATAATTCAGTGCATTTTGTAAAATACTTAGGTGGTGGAAAATATTCCTGTGAGAAATAGGAAAAAAATTAGTTCCAATAGGAAGGAAATGAACATTTTCATAACTCGAAACAAAATGAAAAATGAACAGTGTCTGTAAATATATATATGCAACAAATTATATTATATGTGATATTCTTTTCATGTGATGAATAGTAGCAAAAATTCCAGTGCATTTCGATAAATTATAATATATATAACAAATTCTAAAGTACATATGCTATTCTTTTAATTTGATGAATAGTAGTAAAAAAAACCAGTAACAATAATCAAGTCCTAAAAAACGTTCCTCAGACAAACAGGAAAAATTTATTTGGAATAAAAAGAAAAAATTGAATTTTTTTAAATTGAAAATAAAACGAAAAATAAGCAGTGTCATCGAATATACATTTTCATCAAATTCTAGTATATATGCTATTATTTTCATTTCATGAATATTAGCCAAAAATACAGTTTTTCGGAAAATAATCAGTTGGTGGAAAATGTTCCTTAGTTAAACATGAAAAAAATTATTTCCAATGAAATAGACAGAAAGAAAAAGAATGTAGGACATGCACCATCTCTTCTACTCTTGGATATTACAACAGTCGATTGAGGTTTTGAAAAACTGTTAACGGAAAATCTAGTTGCAAGACTAGAAAACCACATCTCTCTATCCGACACTTTATAGATTGGCGGATAAAATAGGAGTTCGCGTCCTTTTCTCATAAACAGTACGAGATACAAGAAAAAGTTTATTTCAAAATTGTTTGGCATCATTGATTTAGTAAAAGAAGACACATTCCATAAATGTCATGATTTTTAATCTTTGATCTTCATCTAAATTGAAGAATACTAATTGTTCGATGTTTAAGAATATTTCGACACGTTTCTCAAATAAAAATCAATTCTTAGTCAAAAGTAGGAGTACTGTAGCGGTGTAGCCAGTAACAGCCTCCGGACGGAGGTGATCACTTTTGTCTAGTGTCATGTTACTTGGCTACGGATCCATAGGGCCCCGGATAGGCGACTCTTCAAAAACATAAAGTAATGGCTTTTTTCTTTCTGATTTCCTAAAAATTGACAGACCTCTCACAAAACTTGCAAGAACAAGTGCTTAACCTTCAATAAGGATGATAAACTGATTGAATCACTCTTAAGTAAAAAAAATTTTTATTTTCCAACCGACTTTAAATTGGATGAAAATAAAGAAAAAGTCCTTTAAGAATTTTCTCTTGTAGATTACTCCTTTTAAAATTCTTTTCCGGTGCTTTAGAATGTTTAGTGTTATAATTCGTCATAAATATCGGTATCTTGAATAAATACACCTTATAAGACTGTAGATTATATTTTACTTCATGAGTTCTTTTGATTCGAAATTTCGCTCTTGATTGGATTACTAGATGAAAAGTCACATGACATTATTATGTATTACCTTTGTTGATTTTAATTCATCATTCAGATATAATTCATATTTAAGAATAGGAACATTTTTAAGCCGAATAAATAGGCTACGTATTAAAAATCAAGAATCTTGTATGTCACAGCGCAATCCAAATACTTCATATACACTTCCCGTCAGCTGTCATGCACTTGGCGAAAACTCGTCTTAAAAAACTTCTCAGAAAAAATTCCATACACTTTCTACATCAGGGGAGAAATCAAAAAAAGAAAAAAAATTTACAATCTCATATTACGTATTTTGAGAACCTGCAGTGTTTATTCGTAATTGTAAGTTTCATAACAATTTCGGAACATTTCAGAATACATTCAGAATTAAAGTTCAAAAAGAATTTGTAGTCTGGGAATTAAGAAAAAAAATTTCTATTGAAAAAACACTTAATATTAATGAGTAGATCATTAACAAAGTAAAACTCCATTTAAATGTTTTAGGGTATACACCAACGTTTCTCAAACTGTGGAGCGCGCCCCCCTTCGGGGGCGTGATAACTCTATGAGGGAGGGGCATGAGTACATTGAAAAGTCAAAAACAAAAGGTTACTTAAAAAAATTATTAAATTACTGAAAGTAAAGCAACAAAATACTTTGTGATATAATAAAATATAAAATACACATTTACAATGATATAATACACTTATAAATGTATCAGTACTGTACAAATTATATTTTATTACTAATTTAACAATACTAAGAACAAATTTGATAATTATCTATGACTCCATGGGCTTAAATTAACACTTGCCTGGCTAATGACAAAAAATTCATACTTCCATTTCGGAGATAGAGCCGCATGGAACGCTGCTAGGTTTCAGTCGGGATCGACTAATCCTATCATTTTACTAAAACTGTTAATGGACAAAACTTGATAATTTGCTCGGTTTATTCTTAATTCCTTAACAGCCGATTTAAAGTTACCCGATTCGCTTCCAAATGCTACGGTTTTCTACGTAGATGAGCGTATTTTGATGTTTTTGAATGAGTGGAGAAGAAGAGAAAGGAATCAATAAAAAATCCTATGAAATAAGTAAATTCTTTGCAAACACTGTCAAGGTCATTTTAATGCATCCCAAAGCCTTCGGAATAATTTTATGGATAGCACTGCACAGAAAAGATCGTACTTCGGAAAGACGTATGTATACGTCCAGAAAATTAATGCCTTGGCTGAGCGAGACGTTTATGTACGTTGGTGGCACATAAGAGGTTAAAGTCATATTGTAGCTTTAATGTGAAAGCATAGTATTATTGAATTGAATACATTGTTATTGTATAAAGGGGGGTGCGATAAAAAAGATGATTTAATAGTGGGTCGCGTACATTGAAAAGTTTGAGAAGCACTGGTATACACAATTCCAGAAAAATAAGGAAAAAAAGGTAGTCGTTGCATTCACTTCACATCAAAAGATATCAGGTACGTGATATTGTACCGAGCACCCAAAAAGAAAAAAAAGCCAAGAAAATTAAAAGGATTGCTCTATGAACTTTCTTTCATCCGTATCCATACCAATTCACTAATCTCCGTTCTGGCTTGTTTTGTTTCCTTTCAAATGAAAAATGTGCATCTTGCTCCTGGTCAGTGTTTTCTCATCTGGACGTACAGAAATATCGTTACCTAATATATAATATCTGGACGTATATCTAATTTGTTAAGTAGGGTCATAGCTAGAATTACTGGTATTCTGAAGAAACTCGTGAAATAATTAAATAACTTTTATAAAATTTAAATTTTTAACTTTCATGTCAACATATTATCGACTCATCAATATATATTTCGAACGCTTTAAATACTTGATCAAATAAATCTGAAAGGGATAAAAAAAAGATAGAATATTTTTTAGAACGGAATATTATAATGCTCATAATACATGCGAAACTTAAAAA
>BMAV01004511.1:0-10864 GCA_019973955.1 Trichonephila inaurata madagascariensis | reverse complement strand
TGTGTGAGAAAATGATGGGGACATGACTTAGGGCGTTAAAATCAAAATTAAAAGACAAACAGCATGAGGACATAAAAATTCTAGGATGCCATAATGGCTTGATAGATACATAAATAGACAAATTTTAAAAATACTATGTTTTGGCTATTCAAAACAACTCGGGAAACTTGTCAGCCATAAGGCAAGCTCTTTGGGCTGTATTTTTTGATAAAATCTGCACAAATTTGAATCTACGACACGGTTTATGCCCCGTGGGAGATGACTTGTGGTGTATATATAATATGTCCAAACTGAAATTTTACACATATAAGCATAAACACAACTTACCTATTGCAATTAGGAATTGCATAAAAAAAGTATTTAGAGATCTCTAGTCTTGAAATTTTATCTAAATGCTACTTAATAAAACTCAAAATATTAGAGAAAGCGGAAATAGTATTTGGTGTATAATTCAAAAAACTGTATTTGTGCAGTTGGGAACTTTAAAAACTACAGTATATGAAGCTATATATTTGAATAATGAAAGCTTTATTACCAAATTAAAAGTTTTAGATGTATTAAACATTTAATCCCTGGATTTTACAAATGTCGAGCGTTGCAAGAAGTAGATTATGCGTGTATTAGAAAAGCAGAATAGGCAGTTTTACAATGAACCAAAGAAGCTAGAATTAAAAACAAACAATTAAACTGTAGACAAGAAGATGATCTTGCAGATGACACCAGCAATTCAAGTTATAGTTCTGGTATGCATTAGTTAATGGTAAATTTTTACTTTAAATCACTATTTCTCAAAAGTGTAAATTTCAACACAAAAGGAACATTTTTGAAAACACTACTTATTTAATAGCCTTGAAACTTTGCACATGTGTTAAAACAATACAAATGAATATTTTAATGAGAGATTTTGTCAAAAAAATTATTCAAAAAATATTTATGGATTAAAATGTACAAGAATTTTTATCGTTTTAAAAATTTTGACGTGTTACTCCACATATGAATTTTTTAAAAAAAAACTAATCAAAATTTTGAAAAATGCTCCCATTAAAATAATAAAAACAATACAATGAATACACAAAAAAAAATTCATGACTGTACAACCTGCCAATTTTTAAAAAATGTTCCTTAAACTTGGTCATTTTTAACATTACGGAGATAGGGAAAATGCTGCGTGAAGTGACCCCCTTAATAACTTTAATTCTACAGACCCCGTTCAGGCCGTGCATATATAATATCCTTGGCAAAAAGAAAAATCCGCGTTTGACTGCAACTCAACTAGCAATAGACGTTCAAAAGCAGTTAAGAAAAACTGTGTTTTGGAGTACGGAATGAAAAATCTTGATAAAGGCCAGATACTGTAGTCGAGTGGCCCGCAGAAAGCTTTACATTTCATTGATCAAAATTCTTAAACGGATAGCTTTTGCAAAAGAGCATATACATAAGCTTCCGGAGTTCTGGAAAACTGTAATATGCTCCTTTGAGAGCAAATGTTATTTCTTAGACAGAAACAGTCGTAAATTGGCATGGGGAAAACATTGCAGTGCTTAAAAAACAGCATGAGTCATGGTGTGGGGGTGCATGGTGAGCAATAGTGTTGGCAAATTGGAGTATATTAAGAACAAATATAATTACCTTGATGTCCTAAAAAACACACAATTTAAAGGAAAGTGCCACCAAACTAGGCTTAGGGTCGATGTTTCGTTTCCAACTCGACAACGATCGTAAGCAGACAGCTAAGATTATGAAGCTTAGGCTCTTTTATAATGTCCCAAAGCAACAACCCCCACCACCACCACAGTCATCTGATATGCATCCTATACAACACCTATGGGATTTCCTGGAGCGTAGGATTCATCAACACAATGCTTAGCTTTTTTGGGAACTATAATTCACAAAGACAGATTGCCAAAAGTTATTTTTCTGTAAACAAAATTTAATAAATTCTAGATTTCTGGAAATAATCGCCCGAAATTTCTTTCATCTAGCAAGGATATGCCGAAGAGTGTTCTTTTTTAATGTGTGATGTGAGACTTAAGAGTTTGCAGAATGAATTTGAAAAAAATTGTCTAATTTGTTGCTCAAAGGGAGGAATGTGTTGAGAATAGAGATTCATTGTTTGAGCTTAAATAGTATATTCATCGATTCATTTCGCTATCACGCTGTGGATGTTTGAACTGTCCTGTATGCGCACATCATCGTGATCAATCAAATTTACGTCCAGGAAATGTAAATGCTTAGCTCTTTTGGGAATGACAATTCAAGAAATCAGATTGCCAAAACATTTTTTTCAAACAAAATTTAGTAAAATCGAGATTTTTTGAAATAACCGCACAAAGTTTCTTTCCGCCTGGCTGGCCTGTTTAGTATTATGAATATATTCAATGTTTTAAAATATTTTTTTAATAGTAATTGGTAAATATCCCCTTAAGTCAAATTCTTGAATGTTGGGAAGCATACCATATCTCGAATTACAATCGTTACTTTTCTTAATATTAAAAAAAATCTAGGCTTGCTTTATGTTTTTTGAGAAGCATTAGTTTCTGCTTCTTTTGTACAATCTGCTCAAGGCCTGAATATTTTCCAACACTTGTAATAATAAACAATAAAACTTGTTAATTTTCCTTTAGCTCTGAATAAGTTGCAGCCATGCAGAAGTATAAAAAAAGAATAACCCGGTGTTAAAATTGTGAAACAATTTTATATTATTTGTAACGGTAAAACTAAAAACTGCTGAGCAATTCCCTTATTACCAACCTATTCCTAACTATTTGAAAAATTTTCACTTCATAATACATTTAAAATTCAAGTTTAATAGAAATTTGTAGTGTTTATACAGTAGTCTTAAGAGTGCAGAACTTTTTGGGTGAAGTACAATCAAGAAAGCTAATATTCAGAAAAGATATATACAAAACTTTTCACGAAGACTCAATTTTTTCCCAACAGGTGACAAATAATGACCCCCAATTAAAACAAAATTCAAGACACTCGATCATCCAATTTTGATAGAGTCAAATTTTCTCATCGAAAATAGGATCATTTATGAGGATCATGAAAGTGTGTTCTATTCTGGCATTTCGGGAACTTTGATTCAAACAAGAAAAAGGTAATGGATTCTTAAAAATCCTCAGTCATCAAGTCTACTTTGAGCAGATGCATTTTCTGAAAGAAATTCAAGTAAATTCCAGAACAGCAGACAGAAGGGATTTTTCAGGTCAAGAGGGTAAAAGACATCCTTATACTTTAAAGACATTGGATTTTCAGACCATTTTTATGTAAAAAACACAGATTAAAAATCAATGTTACCTCTGCCTTAGAAACTAAGGATGTCTTCCATTAGGAACGGATTCTTTTTGTCCATCTCAGTCTCAAAGCATATTGAAAATTAATTATTCTGGAGTGACAATTGCGAGATGCATTGAAGTTCTCGTACATATGTTATACCCAAAGCCCACACACACACACACACTTTGCCTTAAAAATATAACTAAAGCAACATTAATTGATATAGATTACCATGAAATGCTTCAAAATTTTATCTCATTTACAGCTCTGCATATTTTATAGAAAATCGCGGAAGCATAAATTAAAGGAGTTCGAAGTACTAGCATGATGCATCAATATGAAAATAATTACGTCAAAAAGCTAATTTATACATAAACAGATCAAATAACTCCAGGAAAAAAGAATTCAATACATATGACATCCTCATGTAACTGAAGGGCATTAGAAATCAATACATCAATCAGGTGTCATTTGCATGATTGCTACAGGTCATTCACTAAAGAAATTAAGACATCATGCAAATATTATATAACACGAATTAGTATCTTGAGAAAAAGTTACGTTTAAAATCTTCCTTGTTTACCTGTCTAAAACACATTAATTTTGATTTTAAGAAAATGAAATGGTAATACGATCTATTTCATACTGTGGGACATGAAAAACTATGAAATATAAATACTTTCTGAATGATGAGCATATAAATATTGCTCTTGAAAAACCCCACATTGCACATAAGGCACACAATATTAACCCAAATTCATAACATCAATTCACTCAAACAATTGCGCTATCCCATTAATATTTCTATCTTTTTAAGAACTGTACCAGTTATATATATACAAAAGAAAATTCTTAGAACGAAATATATATTAAATTGCAAATAACACATGTGAACCTTAAAAAATATCTTTAATAACCCACCACCTGCTGCTCTTGAACATCATAATATGTGATTTGAGACTCGAACTTGAGGTTGGATTTGAAAGGGTAGCTAAATTTGTCGCTCAAGTGGAAGAATGTGTTGAGAATAGAGATTAACTAACCGAGATCACACAAAGAGCTCATTCATAAATTCAATTCATTATCACGCTGTGGATGTTTGAATTTTTCTGTATGCCAACATCATCGTGGTCAATCAAGTTACCGTCCTGAAAAAAATAATTGCTTAGCTCTTTGGGGAACGACAATTAAAAAAATCAGATGGCCAAAACTTATTTTTCGATAAACAATATTTAATAATTTCACGATTTGTAGGGTTATTTTCGTATGGTTGGCCTGTTTAGTAATTTAATATGTTCAATATGTTAAAACATTTTTAAAACTAACTGGCAAATACTGCCTTAATTCAAATTCATAAATGTCAGGAAGCATACCGTAACGAACAATTTTTACATTGCCTGGTAAATATTTCCTAAGAGCCGTTAAAGATATTTTCAGAACCCGATAAAGAAACTTCTTTGTGTATCTGAATATTTTTTCTTGCAGTTCTCAAATTTAGAAACCGATAAATTTTCGAACTCAATGGTACCGACTCTATTTGGAGCGCAAAATTACAATTTTTATTCTTTTAAGAGTGGAAATAGTGTTTTTTTTCTTACAAATTTCAAATAAAAGTTTTTTTAAATATGGTTTCCCCTTTGAATAATCTTATTGCCTTTATTATTAGAAGAAACATTGTATTTCATAACATATTATAAACGATTCAAAAGCGATTAACATTTTAAAAAACGAGAATTTAAATTAAATAAATCTTCTTTGGTAATCTTCCTTCGAGTAATCTTATAAACCTCCAGCTGATTGACTACGATATCAATTCATTTCATTCGAAATTTCGGTTCTGATTGGATTACGAAGATGAAGGGTTGCCTGATATGATCAAGATACAATTATTTCATTAATTTTACATTATCAATCAAATGTAATTCATATTTAAAAATAAGAATATCTAATTCCAAACAGGCAACATATTAAAAAAAAAGAGGATCTTGCATGTCACAGCGTCATCCAAAAATTTTCCATACACTTTTGGACTACTACTAAGGGCTTAGAGAAGAATGGTCTTAAAATGCAACTCAGAAAGAATTCCGTATGGTCTCGATACAAGAGATCAAACTAAAAGTGTATAGTTACATTTTTTTAAATTTTAAAGGAAACAAAAAAGAAATAGTTTTGGACTCGAACACTAATTCTGGTTAGGTTATTTATGATATCATTCAAAAGAAAACATGTTCCTGTAATATTTAAACAAAATTTTAAAATTCTCAGCTTCACGATAGAAAGAGGACAAAATAATTTGAATGTTTGATGGAGTGCATGGTTCCCGCAGGGAAGCTTAAACTCCTGTTATGGAAAAATGGGGAGTGAACATTGGTTCGGCTTTACCTTAGCACTTTGCTGCTTTAAAATAATTATATTTAGAAATGAAATTATATATAAAAGTTAAAATTAAGAATTTACATGATAATAATAAAATTACTTGAAAATTTAAGAATCATTAGGGTGTGAAAAAATGATGTTGAAAGTGAGTGAGATTACTTTTAATTATTTAGTGTATTTGTTTGTGAGCTTGTGTATGTGCAGGAAAAACAACTGTGCCGAACGCTGGCTAGCCCGGAGACCGCTTCGTCGAAATCAGTCCTCGGTCTGAAGAGTCGCCCATTGGAAGATGGCGAAATCGGATAATTTTGAAGATTGCAGTGGAAACAATGAATTTAAATAAGAATATTTCGAGGACGATTTAAATTATATTTTTCAATTCTGGCTAATGCTCTATTATCATGCGAGCCTATTTTTTCAAAGAATTTAATGGCTATTTCCTTGAATACTTCTTTAAGAGTTTTGAGCTTTAGGGCAGATCTGAGATCATCATTTCTCATGAACCAGTCTGCGTTTGTGATAATTCTACTAATTATTTTATTTTGAGCAGTTTCTAAAATTCTTATGTTAGAATAGGCTGCGTGGCCCCAGATTGGACATGCATAAGTGAGGTGTTATATGTTGTTTGAACGTGATGCGTTTATCTAGGATTACACCTAGGTATTTAGTGTTGCGAGACCAGGGGACGTGGGTGTTGGGTAAATACAAATCAGGTGGTTGTAAAGAGGACAATGGAAGTGAGATACACTTGCCGTGATTCAACTTGTACAGGATTCTCAATCATCATGATACTGCATGTAAAAAGGTTTCTACATTTTACGTGGATCCAGATGGGCATTTACCATTGCAAGATATCTGCTGCTTATTAATTCTCAACACTCTTTCATTAAAATTCTGTAAAAAAATGTGTATTTATTAGGTCAAAACAAAACGAAAAAGAATAACCACCATTAATTACATGCGACAGACTATTCTGCTTATGTATGTTGTTGCTCTTTTGCGGTGATAAATAATAACGACGAATCCAATGCATTTAGGAAAAAAATAAGGCTGTTTTCAGCATTTCTGAAAGTAACAGAAAAAAGCTACTTCTAATAAAAAGAAAACGTAAAAATTTTTTCAATCGAAAGGAACAGAAAAATTCGTGTCTTTAACTACATCCACTAGTCAATAGAACACATTTGCTTTGAGATCAAACTTTTAAGGTTTATTTTCTAGATGAATGTGTTAAGAAGGAAAATAAGATTAAAATTCTTAAAAAGGGGAATATTACAATGTTCACAATACACAAGGTTCTTACAGAATCATCACGTGTCGTTTTACACTCTAACTGGGTAATGGATCTGAAGAACAGATATCTCTGTGAATGGGAAAAATGTTTAGAAAAAAATTGACTTCATCTGTCAATGATAACATGTGTAACGCGAAGGCTACTAGGTTTGACATCAGATCTTTGTAATAAAATTAGGGGTTATTCTCGATTGACAAGTGGCAATGAATGAATGTTAATTTAACTACAATCTTCAATAGTCTCTCTTTCGTTTGAGAATGATTTAAAACAGCATGATTTATATCACAGAACAAACCGCTCGGCACAGTGAAGGCAATTATCGATGTAACAGCAGAGTCTGCTAGTGCTACTTTTATTTATATACTCGGAATCCAAAGAATTTTCTTTTTCAAATCTTGCATTTGACATGTTACATTGACACCGAAGGATAATACAAGTCATTTAATTTTGAAGAGTCTCTCAGATATTCATGCTGTAAGTACAAAAGTAGTATTACGATTTATAGTCTACTAACTGAAGAGCTGATTAAATAGTTAGAACTTCAGCGGTAAAAAGTTTGCAGATGTTAATCGTACATAATATCTCAAATAATGTTCCCCTAAGCTTGATACTTTCTATCCATCTGTGTTAGTAGCATACTGATTACAAAAAGAAAGCAAAGGTATGTTGAAAAACGATGGGGTCTAACGTGGATTGTCAAATTTTAGAAAAGTCATGTTGTATTTAAAACGCAGCACATTCCAAGGTTGAGATTGCAAAATGTGTTTTTTCCTTTGATACATTACTACGTTAGGTAGGTCAAAATCTAGATTAAGGCATTTTATGCTGTTTGTAAATAGTCGGATGGCCGAAAAAAGAAACATTAAATAATCTCTATATGTTTCCACTCAGGTAAACATTCTGCGGAGTGCATATAAAAACAAATCAGATCTGTAATATAGTAAAATAATATAATTTAGATCCCAGCTTCTTTTGCAGAAGAAAAAAATTACTGCAATCCACACAGAGACTAAACGCTGGTAATAAATGGAACGCAGAGGTATATTATCAATACCGGGTGATGGATGGGGTCACATTTTCTCACGGATGCAAGCAGCAACAAAAATGCATTAATGTAATCAAACGGGAATAGTTCAATTGAAATATATGCTCAGACAAATAATGGACATTCCGATCAATGAGAACTATTTGATACAATATGGAGAGGCTCAATCCTAAACCAACCTCCCCTAGAAAAAAAATTGTAAAAGATAAATAAGGGAAAGAAGTCACTAAATCAACTCGCATATGAGAAGTGATTACTTAATTAAAAGAGAAGAATGTTTTAACGAATGTTTGGCGAACTTTAGCCAAAATTGGCTCTTTTGCTATTAAACTCATTGCTTCTTCGTACTCATTTTTCACATAAAGTATTGAACTTCTATTGCCTAATACATGAGAAAAGTTTCGTTGCAAAAATTCGTCGAAGTGAATGTTTGTAATGAACGTTGTTGTTAAATTTATATATATATATATATATATATATATATATATATATATATATATATATCGATTTGTCTCTTTTTTAGGAAATAGAATTTAGTTATTGTGGAAAGTAGATTATTGAACTAATATATTCAGAATCATAGAACAAAATTATGAAATTACGAAAATTCTCAAGATAACTCTAATGATTAATCGACAGCTTTTAATCCCCTTTAAACTGTTAGGGTTAATTAAATGCTTTGAACATCCAAATGCTCCTGATTTAATGTTACAATAAATGTTCAAAAATACTAGATCAAAAAAGCTTAGTGTTGTAGATGAGTGCTATAATATAAGTGTCAGTTTTGGAAAAATTCAAAAGTAGATATTTTCTGAAGCATTATCATTGTCCAGAGTAAGAAAACAAAATCGATATACGTAAATTATTCTGATTTAATTACAGTTAAAATGCTGTGTTCTATAAAAGAGTAATAAACGGAGTAAAAGCTTTTGTATGAAGGATATTCTAGAGCATCCTCACCCATGCCAATTAATAAAACGAGTGTGGCCAATACTAAAGAGAGTTAGTTTGACAGCTGCTCTTTGCTCTGCCATCACTGTCCATGCTCCTATGACAGGTTTCACAGAGTCCAATTTGTTATTCAAATGCAGACTATATGAATCCTTCCACATGTGTCAATAAAAAATGCAAACAGGACTCTCAACAGGATCACTAAGATCACAAAACAGGACTCTTAGTGCCAAGTGAGCAGCTGCAAACAGAGCCTCGCTGTCCGATTGCTCGTAGCCTATGATACCTACATGTTCTGGTATCCAGCAAATTCGACATGAATCAAACAGCGCTTGTAATATTCCTACTAAGATATGAGAAATTTATAACGAGATTATATAATGGTATACTACATGTGTTTACATGCAAGAGTTAGACAATAGAAAATACTGCTTTCATTCCCTAGTTCGTCCATACAAAAACAAAACTTGAAAAAAAGTTCACCGATCTTAAGCTATGAAAAGCAATAGTATTTGATATTCTATTTACCTTTAAAGACGATGTTTTTAAAAGCAACAATGTTCTTCATGATTATGACAAAAGTTAATAAAATAAAAAAAAAGTAACCAGAATCAAACAAATATATATCGTATTTTAAGCTATGTGAGAAATTCACACAAATTTTTTGTTGAAAGAAAAACTCGACTTATTAAATTCAATTATTTTTCATGACAATATGCATTCTATTTTACCTTTTCATCTAACACTTAACCAATAATGATTCTATTTATAGCAAAATAAAAAAAAAATTTCAAAATTATACTGCAATACTTTGTATTTCAATACTATACTGATGTTAGCCTTTCATTATGAAATGCTTCAAAATTTGTCAAGTTTAGTGCTCCGAAGCATAGATAAAAGGAGTTCGAAGTACTAGAATGATCATCAATATGAAAATAATTATGTCAAAAATCAGTCAAAAAGTTAATTTATATATAGAAAAGAATTTCTCCAGGTAAAAAAGTTCAGTACAAATGACATTCTAATGTAACTGATAGAAATTACAAATAAAAACATCAAGCAGGTGCCAACTGTATATTTGCTGTGAGCCATACTCTAAGGTAATAAACAAATAATGCAAACTATTATATAATGTGAATCAATATCTTGAAACAAATTACTTTTAAAATCTTTCTCGTTTATCTGTCTAAAAAATATTAATTTTGATTTCAAGAAATGAAATCGTAATACGACATATTTCATACAGTGTAATGTAAAAAATTATATCAAATAAATATTTTCTCATATCACATAAATACTTACATGATAAAAATATCAAAACTGTTTCTGAAAATCCACGTTAAACATAAGGCACAAAATATATTCACACCAATTCATAACAGCAATTCACTCGAACAATTGCGCTAATTCATAAGCATTTCGATCTTTTTAAAGTATTTGACTAGTTAAACCTACAAAAGAAAATTTTCGAACGGGATATTAAATTGCAAATAATACATGTGAACCTTAAGATATACCTTTAATAATCTACCACCTCCAATTATTGGACATCTTAATGTGTTTTTTGAAACTCTAACTGGAAGATGAATTAGAAAAAATTGTCAAATTTGTCGTTCAAACAGAGGAATGTATTGCGAACAAAGAATCACTGGCCAAGCACATAGCTTATTCATTCATTTACTTCTCTATCACGCTATGGATGTTTGAACTGCCCTGTATGGGGGTACATCATTGTGATCACTCGAGTTTACAACTTGAAAACAAAATTGCTTAGCTATTAGGGGAAAGATAATATCAAGCACCTATTTGCCAAAACTTTCCTTTCTATAAACAATATTTAAAAACATCACGATTTCTTGAAAGAATTGCATGAAATTTCTTTTCGTTTGGCCAGCCTTATTTATAAGTATAAATATGTTCAT
>BMAV01004510.1:0-11740 GCA_019973955.1 Trichonephila inaurata madagascariensis | reverse complement strand
AAATTATATTTAATTGCAACATTTAGAATAAATTTTTAAATATCTTCTGATAGCTGTTTTCTCAATTTAAATTGCTATTTGAAATAGTTAGTCGATAACCAGTCCCTTTTGCACAAAATTTTCTCTTAATTTCTGATTTGAACTATTTCAAACAACCGTTACACTGTCCATGATATTCGTCCACGTATTTCCTGTAATCATTGCATCTACATTTTTTTAGACTACCAATTCCTGAATACGTTATAGTTAAAAACTGATCTACTGATTTTTTATTATATCTGAACGCTCGCTTTAAATACATTTCCCCCGGGGAATAAATCCATGTCCTGAAATATTTCAGAAAATTTTATCCCATTATATGACTTGTTCATGTACAGCAAAGTGCAATATTCTATTTTATAAGTATCAAGAGTTCCCTTTTATATTTAATCTATTAGCAATATATTTGCATAGATCCATGTTTAAAGTGTTCTGTAACTATCCGCCAATCCAATACTTTTATTAAATTTAAAATTAAATTTTTATTTCCTTTTTTATTAAGCCCAAAAACAAAAATTTTTAGTCCAACGCTAAAATTATTCTCAAAGTCTTGTAGTAATTTATTTAATTTTTTTAATTGTATCTCTACCTCTATTTTCCTTTTCGCTTTTGCGTCCACCCTTTCAATCCTTTGGTCTTATTATTATTTCTACCACTATATATAGAGTCTTTATCATTTTGTTTCAAAACCTGGACCAAATTTCTGCCATTCCACACCACATTCAATCCGTATGATACATAGTAAGTTATAAAATAACGATGTAAACGTATATATATATATATATATATATATATATGAAAGTGTATATATATATATATATATATATATATATATATATATATATATATATATATATATATTCAACCTTATAGATATATATTATATTTATGATTCTTAAAATAGCCATAATAAATTTTCTAAATAAGTAAATAAAATCTTGGATATAAAACATCTTTCTATTATTCAACTAGTGTTAAATGAAACATATATTTTCCATAAAAACTCTTATTATCAGCAAAGTAAAGGACTGCCACAAGGGGGTCCTGCAAGTAATTGTTTAGCCAATATTTATTTGCACTTTTATGAAAATGATAGTTTTAGTTACGAATCGTGCAATGTTTGAAGTTATACTTTTTGGGGGGCTTTAGAGAAATAGGATGAGGGTAAATTTTTACAATGCGAGCACACCCCGTTACAGTAGTGATGCAAAACCATCACGGATGCGAAAATCCTTCGTCTAGAAATATACAGAATGGGATATTCCCGCCTTCGAAATTATGAGAAAATACTTTCCTTCAATTTCCCTGAAGAAGGGGACACCCAGGGTTTGAAAGAGACCTTTCGATTGCAGCCGAATGCTCTACCACTGAGCTATATACCCGCGTCAGTGAACCTTGTTTATGTCTGTAGGAACGGATACGAAAAATGCTTCTTTGTCTAGGAAATATGCAAGGAACGGACAGATCATTTCTCCTTCAACCCCTTCCATATTCTTATTCTATTGTCCCTGTGCGGGGTGTTTAAATTTCTTTTAAGTCATGATTATCTCAGGTCTGGCTGGTCCGATTGACTGAAGGTTGGTATCGTTCATCTCTGCTTTTGACCGCCTTTCGTCCTTGGCCCTGTTTGCCCTGATAAAGATTTGAATCTTGTTACGCCAAATAAGTATAACTTACGCGTACATAGGTATACATATTCTTAGATACATAGATAACAGAATTATTTTTAGTAATATAGTGAGTTTGTTCCTAGCCTTACATATTATTCCCAATATTTAAAACTATTAAAAACTAATTACAATAATGTGTCAGCTTACTTTTTGGACCTTTAATTAAACGTTAAGAATAATTTGCAAATAAGTATTATTAATGAATAAGAGACTCTTTTGGTTTTAACATTATTAAAATGCAATTCTAATGAAGTAACCTACACCTATCAATATTTAGAAACGTTATCTTAAATTTTATAAAAAGAAACAATGATTTAGATGTGTTAATTACGTATTAAGACAAGGTGATTATAAAAAATTATTCAATAATTCCTTGGAAAACAACTATACAAGTAAATTCATTTTTAAATATATTTCTATGTTTTATTAATTTTGTTTCAATTTAGATAATTAATTATGAATTTCTTTAAAATATTGTATGCTTAGTTTAATTGCAAAATAACTATCTAGGTGGTAGCACTGTTTTTTTGTTTTTGTGCCTATGAGTTTTCATTTCTATTTTAACACGTCATTTAGAAAATGACCTCTTGCGTAAGATGTTTCCTGTTTTCATTTCTTTTTGGTTTGCATTTTTACATGTATGTTTTTTTCCCTAGCTTTTTCTATATATATAATTTTTTCTTAATACTCTTCTCTATGACAGAAACCTTATTGTTCTCTTTTCATAATTCAATTTAAATTTTCTGTATGGTTTATTAACCACGTCTTAAATAGAAATTAGCTTAACTTTTGAACATGGCTCTGTTTTTTTTTTCTATTATGTCGAAAAATTCTGCTGTATGTGGAAGATGGTACCTACAAAATCAGCTTAACCCTAAATCGTACGGGCCTAAATTCAGCGACAGCTAAGTAGAAGTCAGAATAGGTCTCCATTTTAGGCGAAATACTCTTTTTGTATCTTCATTCACATGTCTTTGAACTCCACCCTCTTTCTTCTTTGGTCTCTCTAGGTTGCCACAATTTGGTATCCTACTTTGTTTTATTACACTCTCTATATATGTGTGTGTGTGTGTGCAGTTTACAGCGAATCTAAAGTGCGAATCCTACCCTCATGTGACGGTGAGAGTTCGAGATCTTTGGCATCCCAACCCTCAGCGGTAGAGCCATTGAAATTCCCCAATGCGATAGCGGAGAGTCTTGCCGACAAGTTTTTAGGAACTTAACTTTGAACCGGGAGAAACATTTGGACATTATTTGTGCAGGAGTCGTGTGTTTTGTGTGCATTCACTTATACTTTTTTTATCTTAAATATCTACTAAACGCATTTTACTTTTAACTAAATCTATTTTTTATACAATTTCCAATGTGAGCCCCTTCCCCGTTTGTGTTAATTTACATATACATATTTACGTGAATATGTAAATAAGCTTACGATTTGATTAAACAAAAGACAAAACAGGAGAAAAAATTCAATGGACAAAAATTAGTTATTTTAAAGATTTAGAAGCCTCAAATAAAAATATATTCCATTTCTCTTTCATTCTTTGAAAATGAAAAATAAAGCCTTAAAAATTAAAAAATAAACTTAAATATTTTTCAAATTTGAAACGTAAAAAAGAAGATAACAGTATAATCATTAAAATACAATTCGTATTTGAATTCAAAGAATATTATTTTTTTATTATGTTTTATATATTCAAAACACATTTTGGAATATATATTAAGTATACATTTTCACAAAATTCAATGAAAAGACAAATAATTAAGAATGCGTGCCTTTTAAAATTACTCTCTAATATTCCTAATTTCTGAGAAATTATGTTTTTAGTATTTTAAAAATGCTTTTCAGTAGATTCTGGAAATATCACTTAAAGCATCTTCGATGAGTACCAAGAATACAAAATTTATTCATTTAAAATGAAATGTCTCGATTTGTTCGTACCTAGTTAATGAAGAAGATGTATTCTCAAGACGAATGAAAGGAATGTACATTCGGTAGAACACAGTGAAAGATTGTTTAATGAACGGTAAAATTTTTGAAGAGAAGGACAATTTACAATATGTAAAAATATCTGCATTTACATTTCTTTAGAATAGAGGAAAAATGAATTGCAAAATTTGAATGAAGACGTTCTTTTTAAAGGGAGAGAAGTAGTAATTATGAAATCAAATACATTAGCTTTTCCTTTGTTCACTTTTAGTTCCAAGAAATTTCATTTTGGTATTTGCTAAATTGTTATTTTTATGTTTATTTAATTTTCACCAACAAAAGCATTGATTTAATGATTATCCGTATGTATATATTAAAACAGTTTAACAGTTGGGCTTGACTCAAAATAAGTATTGCCAAATTTCTAATATGATCGCAAATTTTTATTTCACTTTCATATCTAAGCTTCTAATGCTACCTAAAAAACTCTTAGAAGTAATCAACAGTCTCTTAATTTTTCATTCCCTTATGTTAATACATATATTTGAGTTAAATACGGAATAATCAAGTATTATGGATTTTATTTTTTATTGCTCTTAATCTAAAGGCATCATTTTGGATTATGTTAACATGTATGTGGGGTAGTATTTAAATGAAATTACTCCCGTTTATATGTAAATCATACATTAAATTAAAGCAAAAAGAAAAAACGATATTAATTCTATTTTCCTCGGTTTATTAGAAAAATTTATATATCGTTTTCATTTATACTGAGTTTGGGAAAATTCCAACAACACATTACTAAATAGTTTTGAATCCAGTTTTAAAAAGGTAAAGAGTTACGTAGAGTTTGTGCTAAATAACTTTGAAAAAGATTAATATCTTAACGTTGTAGTATGAGGTTTTTAGTTAAAATACAGTGCTAAATCAAATGCTGATATTTTATTTATATTTTAAGAATTTTTACGTAATGCATTAAAGATTTAATCATAACACTTTGATAACGATGTGATATTGTAAAATTGATTAGTTTTCTTATGAAATTAATTTTAAACTAAAAAGAAATGTTTGATGGTAAGTATTTAATTTTGCAAATATGGAACAAACATTTCCCTGTCGATTTTTATTTTTTTATCTCTGTCTAATAATAAGTTATAAGAAAAAATCTTTGTATACTTTTTTAACCCTAATTAAATAACAAGAGTTTCCATTTGATTTGTCATTTCCCTAAAAAATAATTACTGTTTCTTTTTACTAAATTAAAAGGCCAGAAAAGAACGCCTCTTTATACTCATGCCATCCCAATCCAACACTTCTTATTTTTTGTGGGTCTGAAGTGACAAAAAAATTTCATTTTCTGTTTATTATTTTAAGTAATATAAGTCTTACACTTCTTCTCTTCTGTTGGTTTTTCAAGTTCCTATATTTCAAGGTATCCGAACACGTTCAGAATACTTTTAACAAAGAAAAAATATTTAAAACATTATAAATGCTTTTTTTTTAGGAATCAGCAAAATTTCACAAATACTAATATTTAACTAACAATATTTAAAACAAATTACTTAAAATTCTAGAAAAATCCGCTGAATTATTAGTGAAATTTTAGCAATATTTTTGAAAAAATTTCAAAGCAATTAGAGAAAAAAAAAGCAATAAAACATATTAGTAAGAGTATTACTAAAACAAATTAGATGCATTTATTCAGAAATGTACTAAAATTTTGTAATGCTTCATTAAAAATTTGAAATTTTAGAGCTGATTGAATAAACAATGTAAGAAATGTGACATTCTTTAAGAGACCACTCTTAAAATAACAAGCCATGACTCAAAAAATATTCATACAATAAGAAATATTTTAGTACATTCTCGAGGAAATGACATAAATACCGGGTTCAAAAAGTTTTATAGAAATACATTTGTAACATTTTGAGTTATCAGACCTCACCCATGATAGATATATGTGAATTCAAAATGTCTACTTTTGGTAGATCCAAGACCCAATTCCGATTTTTCTAACTCTTATAAAATTTATTGTAACTTGGCCTCTAGGGTGAAAGTGTAGAAACATAATAAAGTATGTTTTGTAAAGCCAAAAGATAGTTCTATTCAATAAAATAACAAACAAAAATATCTGTCTTGACCCAATTTGGTCATTTTCAATGTGTTCGGATACCTTAATAGAAATCTTATTTTAAAATTTGGAATATGTATTCTTAAATATATCTCCTCTTTAAATCGAAATGATTTAATAATCGAAAATTAGAACAAATAAATTTTCGAAGCATAAAATCTTTTTCTATTTAAAATTTTTTCCGAATGCGTTTAAAGCCAAATCACATTTTTTTACGAGTTTTTTTCTACTTTGTTTGTGTGGATAAAGCAAGTTTTCGTAAGTTTAGTCAATAAAATACCAAATAGAAAAGGAAAAATAAATTAAACTCGGAATTTTTACTCTCCACTATCAAATAGGGAAGGAATCAATTCACCACAAATTTAAAAAATCCTTTGAAAACAGCTTAAGAAAAAAAGAACAGTTACACTGACCCACAGAAACGTAAAAGAAAAAAGTGTTATGTAAATTTTGATATTTCGAGAGCCCAGCTTTGTCGAACTTTTAAAGAGGCGGTGAAGCAAAAAGATAGATTTCAAGGAATGTAGTTTAGAAAAACGTCTTTTCTTCCTTTGAGAGTCGTTAAGAAAAAATCTTTTTCCTAGTTTTAAATATGAAACAGAATAAAGTTATGTATTTTAGATTTTCTCTGAAACTCTGCGTAAGATGCTTCTGTACTTTTAGATCATTCCACTATATTTTATCGAAATCAGAGATAAACTTATTATTTATTTTTAAGACGATTTAGAGAAGCTTTCGAGTTTCCTGAAGGGTAGCTTCGGTAGTTCTAAAAATAACATTACAAAAACCCTCTTATTTCCCTCAAGGCTAAGGTACATATGTTTACCGGAGGAAAATTATTGCTACATTCAGGGACAGTTTTAAGAGAAATTTAACTTTAAAATTTTAAACGATTTCGTAAGACGAAGCATCAATCTAAAATATTGATGACAAATTAATCTATTTTGAGAAGGTTTTCCCTCAAGACGAATGAAAGGAATGTACACTTGGTAAAAACACAGTGAAAGATTGTTTAATGAACGAGTGAAATTTTTGAAGAGAAGGACAATTTACAATATGTAAAATATCTGCATTTACATTTCTTTAAGGAATAGAGGAAAATGAATTGCAAAATTTGAATGAAGACGTTCTTTTTTTAAAGGGAGAAGTAGTAATTATGAAATCAAAATATAATAGCTTTTCCTTGTTCACTTTTTAGTTCCAAGAAATTTCATTTGGTATTTGCTAAATTGTTATTTTTATGTTTATTTAATTTTCACCAACAAAAGACATTGATTTAATGATTATCCGTATGTATATATTAAACAGTTTAACAGTTGGGCTTGACTCAAAATAAGTATTTACAAATTTCTAATATGATCGCAAATTTTTATTTCACTTTTCATATCTAAGCTTCTAATGCTACCTAAAAATCCTTAGAAGTAATCAACAGTCTCTTAATTTTTCATTCCCTTATGTTAATACATATATTTGAGTTAAATACGGAATAATCAAGTATTATGGATTTTATTTTTATTGCTCTTAATTTAAAGGCATTCATTTTGGATTATGTTAACATGTATGGGGTAGTATTTAAATGAAATTACTCCCGTTTATATGTAAATCATACATTAAATTAAAGCAAAAAGAAAACGATATTAATTTATTTTCCTCGGTTTATTAGAAAAAAATCTCTATATCGTTTTCATTTATACTGAGTTTAAAAATTTAACAACACATTACTAAATAGTTTTGAATCCAGTTTTAAAAGAGTTACGTAGAGTTTGTGCTAAATAATCTCTTGAAAAAGATTATCTTAACGTTGCGTATGAGGTTTTTTAGTTAAAATACAGTTAAATCAAATGCTGATATTTTATTTATATTTTAAGAATTCTTACGTAATGCATTGAAGATTTAATCATAACACTTTGATAACGATGTGATGATTGTAAAATTGATTAGTTTTCTTATGAAAATTTTAATTTTTAAACTAAAAGAAATGTTTGATGGTATATTTAATTTGCAAATAGATACAAATAAACATTTCCGTCGATTTTTTATTTTTTTTATCTCTCTGTCTAATAATAAGTTATAAGAAAAATCTTTTGTATACTTTTTAACCCTAATTAAATAACAAGAGTTTCATTTGATGAGTCATTTCCCTAAAATAATTACTGTTTCTTTTTTACTAAATTAAAAAGGCCAGAAAAGAACGCCTTCTTTATACTATGCCATCCCAATCCAACACTTCTTATTTTTGTGGGTCTGAAGTGACAAAAAAAATTTCATTTTCTGTTTATTATTTTTAAGTAATATGTCTTACAATTTCTTCTCTTCTGTTGGTTTTTCAAGTTCCTTAAGTATTTAAGGTATCCGAACACGTTCAGAATACTTTTTAACAAAGAAAAAAATATTTAAACATTATAAATGCTTTTTTTAGGAATCAGTACCAATAAATACTAATATTTAACTAACAATATTTAAAACAAATTACTTAAAATTTAGAAAAATCCGAATTATTAGTGAAATTTTAGCAATATTTTTGAAAAATTTCAAAGCAATTAGAGAAAAAAAGTAATAAACATATTAGTAAGAGTATTACTAAAACAAATTAGATGCATTTATCTAGGAAATGTACTAAAATTTTAATGTTTTATTAAAATTTGAAATTTTTAGAGCTGATTGAATAAACAATGTAAGAAATGTGACATTCTTTAAGAGACCACTCTTAAAATAACAAGCCATGACTCAAAAAATATTCATACAATAAGAAATATTTTAGTACATTCTCGAGGAAATGACATAAATACCGGGTTCAAAAAGTTTTATAGAAATACATTTGTAACATTTTGAGTTATCAGACTCACCATGATAGATATTAAGGAATTCAAATGTCTACTTTTGGTAGATCCAAGACCCACTTCCGATTTTTCTAACTTTATAAAATTTATTGTAACTTGGCCTCTAGGTAGTGTAGAAACATAATAAAGTATGTTTTGTAAAGCCAAAAGATAGTTCTATTCAATAAAATAACAAACAAAAATATCTGTCTTGACCCAATTTGGTCATTTTCAATGTGTTCGGATACCTTAATAGAAATCTTATTTTAAATTTGGAATATGTATACTTAAATATATATCTCCTCTTTAAATCGAAATGATTTAATAATGGAAAATTAGAACAAATAAATTTTCGAAGCATAAAATCTTTTTTATTTAAAATTTTTCCGAATGCGTTTAAAACTAAATCACATTTTTTACGAGTTTTTTTCTACTTTGTTTGTGTGGATAAAGCAAGTTTTCGTAAGTTTAGTCAATAAAATACCAAATAGAAAAGGAAAAATAAATTAAACTCGGAATTCTTATCACTATCAAATAGGGAAGCGAATCAATTCACCAAATTTAAAATCCTTTGAAAACAGCTTAAGAAAAAAAGAACAGTTACACTGACCCACAGAAACGTAAAAGAAAAAAGTGTTATGTAAATTTTGATATTTCGAGGGCCCAGCTTTGTCGAACTTTTAAAGAGGCGGTGAAGCAAAAAGATAGATTTCAAGGAATGTAGTTTAGAAAAACGTCTTTTCTTCCTTTGAGAGTCGTTAAGAAAAATCTTTTTCCTAGTTTTAAATATGAAAACAGAATAAAGTTATGTATTTTTAGATTTTTCTCTGAACTCTGCGTAAGATGTTTCGTACTTTTAGATCATTCCAATTATATTTTATCGAAATCAGAGATAAAACTTATTATTTATTTTTAAGACGATTTAGAGAAGCTTTTCGAGTTTCCTGAAGGGTAGTGTTTCGGTAGTTCTTAAAAATAACATTACAAAACCCTTATTTCCCCATAAGGTACATGTTTACCTGGAGGAAAAAATTATTGCTACATTCAGGGATAGTTTCAAGAGAATTTAACTTTAAATTTTAAACGATTTCTGTAAGACGAAGCATCAATCTAAATATTGATGACAAATTAATCTATTTTGGAAGGTTTTTTTCACTGATAGTTTGTAAAGTATTTTTTGTGAAACAAATATTAAAAGATTCTTATAATTATTATTTCTTCATTTGAAACAATTGTTATGTGTCATAGTTTAGCCCTTTATCTACCGACGGTACTTATAAGTACCACTCACTTTAAAATTACATAGAATACACATTTTTACGAATGTTCTGACGATACTTAGCAGCAATATTTTTTTGAAATTCAATCTTCAAAGATATATGGCAGCAGGGGCTCTATGATGAGAATTTTAGCGTGGAAGGTGAATAGTTTTATGTCAGAAATTGCGTTTTCAGTGAATTGGGAAGATTCTCATTTTTGTCCCGAAAAAATAGTTAATGTCAACATTTAAGTGTCTTATTCTTTTGTACGTTAATGAAGACCTTAGAAAGCAATATGACTATTTATTTTAAGTGAATAGTGTATATGATTAATTTTACAGCTGAATATATTTAATTAATTAATTAGCTCTAACGGATTAAATTGCCCAAAGTAGAGTTTTTTTGTTTATGTACATCCCTTAATTTTCAATGTAGTGATAAAAAAAAACAAAAATAATGCATGGAAAAACTGATTTAAATCATAATGTAGTAGATAAAGGGTTAAGGTATAAGTTTCTTATAATTAGAAATTCAAATTTATAGTTCACCTCAGAATAAAAGAAAAAAATTACAGAAACTGCACTTTATTTCTTCACTTCTAGGACTCGTGTTGCTCTGTATGGAAGGATTAGAAGACCCTAAGAAATTATTCCTCTCACTCCCTCGTGAAATTTTGAATTCCGTGTAAGAATTTAAAAAATAAACTTATTGTGATAGTCCTAGTGTAGTTCGAAAGTAATTCTGAATTTAATTAATCAAAAACATTTTCTGCTTTTACTTTCAGTTAAATCATATTGGGCGATGCTTACAAAAGCTGCTGGAGATGATACACGTTATTCTAAATCTCGACCTAACTTGACACCATTACTAATTTTTTACTTTCGTAATTTTAACCTCGATTTAGAACTGTGTGAGAGTAGCTTTATTTACGACTAAAAAACCCTAATATTGTGCATAACTGATTATTAAGTTTCAGGATTCATTCTCGTTTTGCACATATTTGCTGAAGAAGGTCACAAAGGTTTACTGCAGTTATTATATATTAAGAACAGCACTTTTCAAAAGATCATTGTCGAAGGTTTGTGATTGAAATCTATTGTTAGCTATAAATATTGAATTCTAATTTGTTAGTGTGTGTTATAAAAACAAATTAGACAGATGTGCAACAATATTTCAGAAAACGTTTAAATTATGCTGTTCGAAAGTTTTTGAATACTGTTTTATTTTTAAGTACATAAGCTTTTTTTTATAATTGCATCCGATTTGCAGAAATACGTGTTGAACGTCAAAATAAAAATATATATATTGATTTCAGTCGTTTCAAGTTTATGTCATAATAGTTTTTCAGCTTTAACTTATAGAAACAGAATTTTAAATAAAAATTCTTAAAAAGTTACACTTGTATTTTTAAAATAAATATGGTCTTATGTAATAACTGTTGACATAATTTTTATGAAAGTTATGTATGTATATATATATATATATATATATATATATATATATATATATATATATATATATATATGTTTCTAATTAATAAGAAACAATAATCCATAAAAGTAAAACTTAAGGATGTGAGGGAAAAATAAAATTTTAGGTATCCAAACACATTAAAATAACCAAATTCGGTCAAAACACATTTTTTTTAATTTTATTGAATAGAATCATCTTTTAGCTTTTCAAAATATACTTTATTTTGTTTCTACGTTACTTAGATGCCGAATAAGAATTCATTTTATATAAAAAATCAAATTGAGGTGTAATCCAGAATAGCCAAATTGCTCAAATTCTATCATGATTTATTAACTAAATATTAGTAAAATATATTTCTATGAAACTTTTGATTCTGATACTTATTTTTTTCTAGGGAATCATCTAAAATATATATTTTT